>RXPK01003485.1:0-80426 GCA_004143645.1 Protaetia brevitarsis
TTTCTGCTTGTTTTATCTTTTTTTTTAAATAAAATACAAGAAAGAAAGAAAATGTCACTATTACCTATTTAAATAAGTAATACAATTATATATTTTATCTTGTTACAGTGCTTAAAACGTATTCAAAATATAAATTATTTTAGCAATTCTTACTTTTCAATGAAAGCCTGAACGGAGATATTTGAGTGCTGCACAAATATAAATAAACAGCTACATCTAAGACGCCGCCAATTCGTGGAATATTGCGAAAACACAGCTGCGTTGTGGGTTCGTGTCGAACAAACAAGTTATGTATACACGCGTCATTACTGTGCATTGAAATATTCCACGTGATTTACGGGCGCATGTAGTTTTTATACATGGGTGTGTTTTTCTTACTCGGTCAAAACTACTACAGGATTTATACGGGCAATCGGGTGCCATTCTATCAACACCCGTATGTGCGTGTGTTCGTTCGGAACGGAGACCTCCTTGCTTTAGTAATTAACTAACAATTAGGTTATTCTATATAGGTACCTTATTTTGTTTTATATTTTTTATTATTAATTACTTTTTAGTTTAAATAAATATTATTTGTTATTTTATTATGTTTGGTTAATTAATACATTTACTACTACTAAAAACTTTAAGTTGATCTTAAATTAAAAAAAAAGCAAAGCAACAAAGGCTTGGTCAATAAATCAGATATATTAAGCGGTTTCTCCTGAACATGTATGTACAGGGTGCGGCAGTCAAACCTGCATTTTTGAAATAACTGTAAAAAATACACGGTTGCATTTTTTAAAATTTTATTGAAACCATGTTAATTTACATGTTATTAAAATGTCGTCCAGTTCGATCGATACATTCTTGGAGGCGATCTCTAAAATTGTCCATTACATCACGGAGTATCTGCTGAGGGATTCTTTCGATTTCCTGACGGGTTCTCGCCTTCAGTTCTTCAAGAGTACGAGGTCGTTGTTCGAAAACTTTGCTTTTCAGCTAGCTCCACAAGAAACAATCACGTGCGGTGAGGTCGGATGACCGGGCGGGCCAAGGAATGGCTCCGTTATAGGATATTCATCCGATTTGGGAAAACTTCGTGAGGAGATTCCTGCTCACACAGGCTGCATGTGGCTCCATCTTGCTGAAATAAGGTTTCATCATTCAGTCCAAGTTCGCGAAGACGAGGAATGAAAAATGTTCGTAACATTTCCGAGTAGCGCTCCGCATTCACGGTGACAGCTTGTCCCCTTTCATTTTCAAAAAAGAATGGGCCTATCCCATCTCCCATATCTCCAATATCTAAAATTTTGTTTGTTTACATAGCCGGAGAGATGAAAATGTGCCTTGTCGCTCATCCAGAGCAACGTGTGAAGTTCCTCGTTTTCTTCAATCATTTCCAAAAACGCTTCACAAAAGTGCTGTCGAGCAGCGAAATCGTTTTCATTTAGAGCCTGAACCACTTGAATTTTGTAGGGGTGATAGTGTAAATCAAACCTCAAGATTCTTCGGAGACTGCTGTCTGAAATTCTAAGCCCAGTACTGTGTCGACGCGCTGATGTCCGCGGAGTTCTTGTCACAACGATTCTTACGCGTTCAATATTCGCATGAGTTCGCACTGATCTCGCACTGCCACCTCTTCTCTTTCCCGCTTCACCGATGTTTTCAAAGTTTTGTACCCATAACTTTATTAAGTTAACAGAAGTCGGACCGATTACGATTAATTTGGAAAAGAACACGAAAGCGGCGTTGAGCGTCTGTATAGCTATCGCTTTAATAAAATGCCTTCACGGCGAAGGACCGTTCTTGCTTGGACCAGTGTTCCATGGCTTCTGAAATGCTTTGAAAGGGGGAACACAACGGTAACCTTGACAACTCGCCCCGCCCACTTTCTTGGCTACCACGCTTTTTTTCAAAATTGCAGGTTTGACTGCCGCACCCTGTATTTATGAACAATGATGTTTATTTAGAATATCTTAAAATACAAAAAAAAATGGTTATCTTATTTTGGTTAGAACCTTATAAACGTTCATTGTGTTGAAGCCGCCTTGGAACTTGGAATAGATATATTTTCCATTACAAATAAATAAATACATCATATAACACAGAGAACGGCATCATTAGGAGGCAGAATGACATAATGTCGTCCTCGGCGATGAATAGCGATTCTGTCTAGGTATGCACGATGGCCGTAGAAGGGTACGACGCACAGTAGTTCCAAATCGACATTTTTTTGCCAAAAATCTGTAACTTTGTCATCTTTGGACCGATTTGCATAAAATTTGGTATGAGTACTGCTAAATAGTTGAAGTTTAATGTGAACAATTAAAAACTATGAAAATATTATTACTTTATTAAGAAAAAAAATATCTACATATGAAGATGTGTAATTAATTGCATATATTTCACTTTAAAAGATTAAATTATAAAAACTAATATAATAAACACTACTTATAATATAACAATTATAATAATGATGTATACAGAGTGTTTTAAAACGAATTATATGTAGCTGTTTATAAATTTTTCATCATTTTTCAAAAATATGATATTCGGCATTTTTTAAATGCGGACAAGGTGACATAAATTTTATCCACGTGTTAAAAGTAATAGTGAAATGATACAGTCACAACTTTCGAAATAATAATAAAAGTTAAATCAATTATAAAGTAAGCGGTACATAAAGTTATACAAAATACCTGTTTTTACGTTATTCATCACTACCTAGTAAATTTAATGCTTCTTCATCGAGTTCTATATGCTTCGGTGTATGTTGTCTTCTAAGATCACTTATAACTGGATCCAATGAGCATAGTAAAGTATGAAAAACATCTTCATTCGTAGCTGTTCTCGAACATTTTCTAGAATGATGCAATCGGAATTTTTTGTAGTCCTTGTTTCTAGATTCTTGAGCATCTTGAGATAGTTGTCCAAGAGGTAATATTTAATTGTATATAATGATGCTCTCTCCATAAATAAGTACTTTATGGACTGAAGATGGCATATAGTACCAATTGTATTTGTTTACATAGAGTTCAGCTGTGGATCGTGCGTATTCACCAAACTTTCTCGGATTTATTTTCCTACCGCACGGCATAGTTTGAAGTATAATATAAAATCTTCTTAGTAGTGTTTCATCAACTCCTGTTATTTGGGATGTATAAGAGGAATTGACAAAAAATCTTCTTGCAGTATTTCCGTCATTGGTATCGCCGCTAACTTGACGGGGTTTGTCAATTATTAAACCAAATTCATTACGGAAACGATCCTGCACATGTTGCTTTTTACCCGCTTTTAGTTTTTTATTTTCTTCGGTGGTAGCAGACCATTTTTGGAGCGGTATATATCAGGATACATGAAGTACTAATTCCATAACCTAATCCAGGCATGCAAAGTTGAAAAACCAAACCTGAAAGTTTTTCTTTTCTGGTTTTTGACTTACTCGTGCAAGATCATGTCATTTCACTTGGTTGGCAAGACATACATACAGTTAGCACTCGATGGAGTATTCGTCAAAACTTGAACAACTTTACCATCGACCATAGTAAAATATAACGTGTGTTTTTAGAAAATGTTGCTGTATTTATTAGTACGGAGGTGGTGTTAATGCAAGTATTTGAGATTCGATATCTGTAACTATACTCCTAGTTTTCTCAGGAGTTCTTTTGCAAACTCTATAAGGATAGGACGACAAAAACGTACTGACGAAGGCGATGGATTCTGCCAAAAGACACTTTCATCCACTTCACTAACAAGCTTAAGTGGTACGAGCGATGCTATCAGTAGATTTGCATCTGATATTAATTTGCTTTCACCTGATAAAATTTGTTTGTACTCGCTTTGTCCAGAAGAACCATCACATCCCCACTTACAGTATAAAATCAATCTTGCGTCACCACCAGGGAGATTAATGGAATCAAGCATCAATAATCTAGTAACTGTGTGATCTAAAAGAGACTGCAATTTTATTTTAGCACCTATATCACTTATTTCCATGTTATCTGGATAACACTGGGTTTTCGCTTCGAGCACGTACTTGTACGCTGGAAACAATTGAGGTTTTTATCTGTATACATTTTCTAAAGTACTCATTACTATGTTAGTTTAAATCTGATCAGTAAAATGTAAGTGCTTTCGTCATTCGAATAAGCACTAGAGATTCTTTCTCCATTACATTCTATGATAAGCCCATCCAAGGTTTCTGTCGGCATAGAGCGTAACTGTTCAATAATGGCAGCATGTTTACATTTTCCAATTGATTTTAGGCCTTGTATATAGGAATGGTGAATATGATCCAACCCAGATTCCTGAAATAGTCTAATGGCTTGTCTGTGCTTGCTTCTGGCCGATGAATATTCTAATCTTTGCACGGTCTTCCTCGTTTACTTGCATGTTGATGTAGATGGGCCTCCTCTTCATCGAATTGTATACGAAAATCGCCATTGAGCCACTCAGCATATCTTGTCAAAAATATTTTTAGATCTGCCAGCTTATTCCATCGCTGTTTGAATTCTGGCACAAATATTTTTGAAATTCTTTGCAACAGTACAGGTTGTTATTGCTTCAGTTAAACCAGGAAACCTTTCTTGATGTACATATGCACTGTACTATGTGCTTTCCATGTTCTATTAAACGAAACATAACTCGCGTTTATTTAATATTTATACAGCTCATATTTCTTATTTAAGTTGTTTTAATATGAAGAAAGATGTTGAAAACAATGTAAACAGTTTCTACAAAACTAACAATTGTATCTTTTGTGCTAGCTTTTATACTTAGTACTTACCACAAGAATATCACAAAATGTATTTTAGTGCAAATAGAAAAAATAATGATGATTCTAGAAATTTGCGGTTGTTTTAATTGTTTTTATATGACCAGTAACAAACACGGATTGTTAATAACGATATTTTCTACCTATCAACTACTAATATATTTTTGATACTATAAATATCAGCATATGCCATAAATAAAATATCAGATAGGTACCTATTATCTATCTTTACGTGTACGCCACATACAATAACAACATTTAAGCAGGAATGTTTATACCTAAATAATTTTTAGAATTTTATAATCTTTATATGTACTGTACCTTAGAGGGCACATATAGATTTTATTTTATTCATGTAATTAAAAACATATATTGTAAGCATTTACGCTATGCATTAGAAAATAATAATATGCAAGCGCGCTCCTGTTCCCAATTTTTTAATTTTCACATAAAAAAAAATGCAGCGAAATGCAGTTTGAGTTTTAGTACATTTTATAAACAAATATATAGCTTCCAAATGCAGTAAATAAGGATGACATTGCCAAAACGCATTTTTGGCAAATCTCTATATGGACTGAAACCACTGTGCGCCGGCGTGGAGAGCGACATGATATTGTAGCCGATCACCACTTCTCTTTATTCGAGGCAGTATAACAGTTGCGCGTTATGTTGATGATGGCCTACAAACCACTTTACTATCATATCTAAATGGTCGGCCACACGTCCGTTTTCAGCAAGACAACGCACATCCCCATTTGCTCATCGAACTATGGACTTTCTCCGAAAAGTAGGCGTTAATGTTTTGCCGTGGCCTCTTCGTTCACCGGTTTTAAACCCCATTGAACATGTGTGAGATATCCTGTGGAGAAGACTGCCACTTTGTACCATCCTTCACAGACTCTGGCACAGTTAATCCACGAAGTTCAAGTTGCTTGGAACGACGTGCCACAAGCAGATATCGACGATCTCATTTTGTCGATGTCTATATGTGTACAGGAGTGTACTCAACTACGGCGTCGCCAAACACATTATTATTATTTTATTTTCGTATTACTTATTAATAAAATTTCATGCAAATGTAATCATTTCATTTTTGAAGCAAAACACAATTCAACAAAATCACAGCCGTATTCCCGTGGAGCACGCGTAAACGTGTACCGTACACAAACGGAACATGTACTACATCGTTTATTTTGGAATGTCAGGTGTACATCGGTCCAGTGCACTAAACAATACGATTGCTGAATGACAGCTCAAAACCTTTTCAGGCCACAATGGTATGTTATTGATTGGTACTTTGAAAACTAAAATACAGTAATTTATATCATATATCTTTAGAGCACTACCAATTTTGCTGTGACAGTGACTGAATGCAATATCTCATCAAGCAGTAGCAATGATAATGAAAACGATTTCAAGAAAATGTTGTTGAGTAGTAGTGATTCCGACTCTGAAATAATTTGCCATATAGGGTCGGTTTCATAATAAATGTCACTTTATCACTTTAACAAAAGTCCATGTATTACTTATGGGAACTTTAATTTAAAGTAATTTTAGAGCTTTAAAGTGACATTATGAAACTCACTCATAGCTCACAATTCAAAAAAAAAAGGAGATTGCAAACAATTATCAAACGAAAAATTGAAGATACCTTAACCGATGTCGTTCCTAGATGCACCGATATAGATTTCAAAAATAATTTTCGTTTACCCAGATCTACTGTAGAACTATTATGTATTCAGTATAGTTCAAATTTGTCACAAACTTTACGAGGAGGTTGCAATCTTATAAAATATAAGGACCAAATATTGATAACTTTATGGTATTTGGCAAATCAAGAACCTCTTAGGACAATTAGTGATAGATTTGACATTAGTGAGAGTTCTGTATGGTTAAAATCTCTAAGTAGTACTTATATTAAATGGCCAAAGGCTGCGGAAGTTAATGATATAATTAAGGGATTTCAATCGAAACAGGGCATACTGGGTGTTGTTGGTGCAATTGATGGCTCACATATCCCTATATTAAAACCCATTGAAAAACAAGAGGACTTTGTGAATAGAAAGGGTTCATTCAGTACTCATTCAGGCAATAGTGGATTACAGAACAAAAATATTAGATGTATCATGTGGTTTTCCTGGTAGCATGCACGATGCGAGAATGCTAAAGAATTCAGTTTTTTGTGAAGCATTAGAAAATTTTGGCATCGAATATTTTTTTCCAAGGCACATGTTTCCCTTAGGAGATAGTGCATATCCTAATCTTCCATGGTTGGTGCCCCCGCTTAGAGATAATGGCAACCTAACCCCACACCAGCGTGATTTTAACTATAAACATTCCGCGACAAGAATAATAATAATAATAATAATAATAATAATAATAATAATAATAATAATAATATAATTTATTAAGCAGAAACAAAGAGGTACATATAAATATTCTGTTAATATACAACATTAAATACTAATACGCTAATTCTGCTTAAAAGGATCAGAATCATCTTAGCGATGTTCTTCCTTCTGATCCATCAACCAAATCAGCTTATACCAACGCAAGTGCAGAAACATATCATCAAATCATAAGTAACGATCCTAACCAAATCATAAAAGCGCACATAACAGTCACTACAGACAACAATAGTTAAAAAAAAGTAAAAAATACCAATTGCCGGTCCCGAGCAGCATTGAGATGCACCATAGTAAATTATGACAGAAAGCAAAAGAGCACACATCCACGGGACAAGATCACTACTGTCGGAGAAATAAGTATTCCCTGTACTTATGCTTAAACCCCGCAAAGGACAAGGTTTTAAAGTTAGGTGGGATAGAATTATAGTTTATGGCAACGTTATAAGAGAAAGACCGTGTAAAAAGAGCTGTGCTATATAAAGGAGGAGTGAGTGTACCCTTATACCTAACATTAAGATTATGAACATCAGTTCTGAAGGTCAACCTTCGATGCAAATAAGGGGGAACTTTATTCGTTATCAAATTGTAAGAAAAACAAGCAAAATGCAGTTTCCTTCGCGTCTTCATATTCAGCCAACCCGCCCAAGCTAATGTATGAGAATGTGTTGCCTTCTCCTGATACCGTAAATAAATCTTAGGCAAGCATTTTGAAGTTTTTGTATTCTGCGAATGTCCTCTGAGTCTAAACAGGGACCATAAATAACATCACAGTAATTAAATCTGGATAAAATAAGAGACTCACAGAGGGTTTGCGCAGTTCCACGGTCAGAGAATCTTTGTTACCATACAGTACTTTAAGTTTTCCAAAGGACGCTCCAACCACCCCCGCCACATGCTGCCTAAATCTCAAATCACAGTCAATGGTGAGACCCAGATTCTTGACTACTTTAACAACATTCAGATTTTCACCGTTCAGGGTTAGATTAATTTTATTAAGTACTTTGTCACGCGCCTTTGGGCGACCAAACACGATAATGGCGGTTTTGGCCGCATTTAAGGTAAGCCCGTGTGCCAAAGAAGTATCAAATACTGTTCGGAGGTCCTCATTCATTGCGAAACACTAGCATCGACCCCTTCAACATCGAATGAGTGATAAAGCTGCACATCGTCAGCATATATATGATACTTAAAAACTTTTAGTTTTCTTAATAAAAATGAAGAATAAATAGAATATATTAGTGGGCCCAAAATACTTCCCTGTGCAACACCAGAGTTTAAGCTTTTAAACTGCGAGAAGTCATTATTAATACGTATTTGCTGTTGTCGCACGCTAAAGTAGTTTTTGAAAAAAGAGATAGAGTTTGCATCGAAACCAATATAGTGCAAAATACCAAACAATAATTCGTGGTTAATAACATCAAATGCTTTGGAATAATCAAGGCAAATAAGTACTGTTATTTTATTATTGTCAATTGCACTAAATATGTCGTCTGTTATGTTCATTAATGCAGTAACGCAACTATAGCCAGATCTGAACCCAGATTGATAGGGAGGAAGGATCGAGTAAGCTTCTAAATGCTGACGTATTTGACCAGCAACTAGTTTCTCAATGACCTTCGACAATACGGGCAAGATACTTATAGGCCTTAGATCCTTATATTCCTTAGGATTTTCCTTCTTTGGCACCGGGATGACAATAGCTTTTTTCCAATCGTTCGGAAATACTCCTCTTCTCAAACAGATATTCATAATGAAAGTTATATGCGGGAGTAGCGTTGGACAACAGAGCAACAACATTTTTGTATCAATTTGGTCGGAGCCGCATGACTTCGTTTTTATGCCCTTGATTATGGATAAAACCTGCTCGTCAGTGACATCGACGAAAGAAAATAACTGTTTAAACTCACGAGCCAGGTTGGTATTGTAATATACTAACAATTAGTGTCTATAGGATGGGACATCACGTTGTTAATAAAGTAAGAGTTAACAGCCTCAGGATTACACAAATGCACGGGTAAGTTGATTTTTTTACCAGAAAGTAAATTCATATCTCTTAAATCATTCCAGATGTCTTTAGGAGTCCCGAAACGAGCTCGATAATTTAAATAAGCTTTTTTTTCATGTTTGATAGCTAAATTAGTGTAATTTCTGAGCTGTTTATAGTAATCGAACGATGGCCCGTCGCGTTCTTTCCTAAACTTCCTAAAAGCTTCATCCCTCAAGGACATAAGTAATTTGACGTTATCGGTTATCCACGGAGCGGGAGGTTTTTTAAACTTTACTGAAACGATTGGTGCATGACAATCAAATATGTTTTTAATATTGACGGTTAGAAAATTTAACATCTCATTTATATCGTGGAGATCATATAATAAACCCCAATTAAAATTTAATAAATCACCCCGAAAAAATGTGTTGTCAAAGTATTTGTACGAACGAGTATTACGAATTATGGGATTGACTTGCTTAACTACGTTAAATAAGCAGGCAGCATATACGAGCAAGTGATCAGAGACACCCAAATCCAACGTGCCGGACTTATCGTATTTCTTATTAGTAATGATAAAATCCAAAAGAGAAGCACGCCGTCCGCATCTAGTTGGTTCTTTAATAATTTGCGTAAGCCCTAAGGATTCCAACACACGAGTAAATTGAACAGTAGACGTATTACTTAAGTCAAGTAGATTAATATTAAAATCTCCCATGCATACCACATCATACTTACTGAATATATCAAAGATGGTATCTTCAAAATCAGTGACAAACTGCGCGCAGCCAGTGTATGGCGGTCTATAAATTACTCCTAACGCCACAGAACTATGTCCAAAAGCAAGCTTGACCCACAACTGCTCACAGCTTGGCATGGGAACCACGGTTAATATATCATACGAAAAGCTGACCTTCAAAAAAATACAAACCCCCCTCCTCTCCTACCACCAGGCTATCAGCCCTTATGAGATTGTATCCGGGTATAGATTAGTAGACGGGGTTAACCAAGTCTCCGTGAGAGCAACGGCATCATAATCATGTAGTAAAATGTGATCCTTCAATATCCCAAAGCAGCCCAAGACCGACCGTACATTTAAATGCGCTACTATAAACATGACAAATTAAAAAGTTGTGATAACTTAATAAGTAATAGCATCATAATTCTGAATACATCAAAACATGAGAAAAAAAAGAAAACTAAAATATTATTGCAATCTATAAAAATTTGAACAAAAAAAAAAAGAAAAAAAAATGTAAAGTTACAAATACAAGGTATAGGACACCTCAAGAAAATTAAATTGAATCGACAGCTTTTCAAAGGATCTCTAACAATCAGAACTAAAGAAGCACAATTATATAAATATAACCAAACAAGAGTACAATATGCCAAATAAATTAATAAAGAAAGATATCTGCCTGTTCACAAGGCTACAGTTGAAAATGTTTATAAGGCAAATAAAAAAACAAAAAAAATTGTTGTAAAGTGCGAATACTCCGCGCTCACATTGACATAAAAAAGAAAAAAAATAAATAAAATGGCCAGTTTAGCGAGGAAATACTGTCAAATATCAATGAAGTTTAGATAAGTCATCCAAGTTTTGTATTTTGTGCACCTGAGTTCCTCTTCTAACGAGGATTTCACCATTGAAAATCCAAGCCTTCCCTTTTCCTGCCTTCTCCCGAGCAGCCTTATAAATGCCATGTCGAATCCTAGTCAGGTCTTCAGTGATAAGCAGTTTAGTTCCTTTAAGTTTGCTCCTATTTTTCAAAATTTGTTGTTTGGCTGAATAATTGGTGAATTTAATTATTACTGGACGCGGGGACGAGTCCGCAGATTTTCCTTTACCCAGCCTGTGACATCGATCTATAAACTCAGGCTTAACATCGATATTCAATTTCCCCCTGCACAGATCAAGCACTTTATCTTGCAATTTATCGTCAGTTTCTTCATTAAGCCCCGTAATCCTTAAATTATTCCTTCTGCTGTATTGTTCTAACTGGTCCATTTTGTTCAGAAGCATGGCATTTTCCTTTTGAAGATCAGTGTATTTATCAGTAAATACGTGCATTTCTTTCCGGACTTTTTCTTCGATGTTTTTCGTAATACTCTCGGTTAGACGTAGGATAAAACTATCGTTTGTTAAAAATTCCTGTATACATTCTCTTATAATAACTTTAATTTCCGAGATGTATTCCCTTGTCAAAGGCATCTTGTAATACTCGCAACACCTTATACTACCGATAACTCGAAGATGACAATTTTATTTTAGAAAATACCACCAAAAAATGCAATCAAAACGCGGAGCACCTAACACGCTACACCTCGCTCGCACTGCACATCTCTCTCTCTCTCAATGCCTCAATGCCTGTTGAGGGTTTTTTTGGTCATGTTAAAGGAAGATTCTGTAGATTAAAATTTATAGAGATGATAGAGCCTGCTGCGTGTTACACAACATCATAATTGTAGAAGAAGGTGAGCTTAATCAGCTACAGAATGAAGAAGAAGAAGTTGAAATAATCGACGACGATTTACCAAACAAACCTGAAGTTTAGAATGTGGAAGATAGAAGGCAGCAATTATTTGAGGAAATGTACTCACAATAAGCAATAATTCAAAAGATATTAATATAATGTACTACTTTCTCTTATATTTATAATTTTATGCATTTATAAACATTTAACATATAATAAAATCCTATTCATCTAACGAAAATTATTTCAATAAAAATAACATGTAATTACATAATCGAAATAACTATCAATTTGGAAAATGTTATATGAAACTGCTCATTTTAACTACATATTGATGTTATCCTATTTTGTTTCACTACGTTTGTGATGAGGCACCTAAAATAATGAAGAATTTTTAGATACTCATCCGTATATTCCGTAATATTATTTCGATCTAACTACTAAACTGTTTGCCAAACGCACAGGCAAACATCAACAATTTTGAATTTAATAGGTTATGTTTCTAATTTATAGAAATATTTTATAATACAACAACAGTATACAATCACATATAAAACATAAAGCATTTAAAATGAATGCACCACTAAATGATCATAAACAAAAATGTTATCTATCTTCAAGAAGTTCACTTATAATCTCGCGAGGGTTTTTGATTACAAATTTTGTATTACCCTGTAGCAACTTTTTAAGCCCTTTGCTGTTTAGGAATTCGTGCATGAGTACCATCCTTTCAAATTCTTTATTTCTACAACTCTCATACAAATCCTCTAATATTTGGCGAAAGCTGGGTTCGCCATCATTTTTCGAAATTGTCATCCAAGGCATTGCAGCCGTCATCACCGCCAACAGAACTTCGAAAACTAAGTAATACACTTTAGATGGACAATATTTCGGCTCAAAATAGATTTCAGTATCGGTATATTCTTCATGTAGCAAATATTGAGGGATATTCTCCTCGTTTTGCAGAGGGTCATCGTACTGCATAAGGTGGTCCAAATAAAGCAATTCTAGGTCCACAACGTCATCTTGGGTAACATTGTGTTCAGTTGTTTCGGCAGAACAATAAGATTCTAAATAAGAACTGTCGCACTGGTCCATCGCCAGGTCTATTAACGTGTCTATAACTTCCCCAACTGTTTCTACTTTCTCAGCAGCTTCCATTTCTATTCGCATTTTATCTTGCAATTGTTCTAATTGTCGTTGCCTTAAGATTGCGGTAAAAGCTTCTCCGGTTTCGATGTCCCAGCAAACGAATTTACCTAAAGATAATTGCAATGCTTTGGCTAAACCCATGGTGGGTTCTCTATCTCTACAAAATGCCAACAGAATGCTGTATAATTTACGAGGTCTTTGTCTATTGAATACAATTTAAATAGCAGGTTTTTCATTTCCTGTAACCTGAAAACTTCATGCGGATCCGTTAAATCAAACTGAGGCTCAAACCATAAGCGAACTGTCATGAACTGGTAATCGTACACGTATTCTTTAGAATCAACATCAAATTCTCTAAATTGTTTTCTTGTTTGCATCAATTCGTTTTCGTTTGGAAATTCTACACCTAGATTGTAAATGATGAAGTCTTTCCAGTCTATCAGCTCCACCTGTCCCAAAGAAATGGTAAGACAATTTGTTCATGTTTTGTGGTTGTAGTTGTTGCCAGAGTTGCGGTACCAATGGAGGTGCACCATCTTCGGCATTATTAACAATAAGATCTTGAAGTAAGAACACAAAAGCTCTCTCTGGAATAATACCAGAGGGTGCCAAGTCTAAAAGTATATCAGATATGAATGACAACTGCGCGATGGTAAACGCTCCTGGCCTCTCAAGTTCTCTCAACATTGGCTCAGACTCAGGTAAGGCATCTTCAAATAATCGTACGTTAGGATTTATGAAAAATTCATCACCAGTTAAGACTAATTCAGGTTGTATTGGTACTTCTTCCTCAATAGCTCTGCTCAACAATTTGCAGCATTCTTTTATGCTATCTACTTCTCTGTTATATCTTTGCCTAATTTCGTTATATAAGCCATGGAATGTTTTCGTGCTAGAATTTAACATAGTTTTGACGTCAATATCGCTCATAGGTTTTATAAGCTTTAACCTCAGACACACTCTGGTATATTCTCCATTGATTGCACACCGCCACTCATCTATCAATTTTAAACCAACATCTTTAACTTCCTGATTTGGACCGCTGAATTTGGGCAATTTCAATTTGCCTTTTGTTTTAGCTTTTGTATCGTTTTTAGATTTATTCTTCTTCCCTTTAGGCTGAAAAATAGTTTTCCATGCCGGATAAAATATTTAAACTTTTATTTTGGTAATTTAATACTATTCTCTCAGATTCCGCATAATTGCCTGCCATAAATTTGGTAAAGATTGAATCGTCACTTGATTGTTCAATATCTGTCAATAATGTCCTCATGAAGTTTGAAAATTCCTCAGAATTTGCGAATTCGAAATTTTCTTTCAACGGAATGTAATTTAAGAATTGTTTCTCCAAAACATCTTCTGCGCAAGGCATTTTCGTTATCATTGCTACGTAATAGTCGTTTAGTAATTGGAGGGTGTCACAGCAACGGTCGATTTCCAATTGCATCACAGTTATGCCCATATCAGTTAGTTCGCACGCTTGCTTCATTATCCAATCCTGCATTATCATTTTCCTGCGTTCCTCTTCAGATTCCCTCATTCTAGTATCGCAGATTTCTAACATCTTCTCCCTGAATTCATGCACGCGACAATGTAGTTCAGCCTTGACTTCGTCGTCATTGCGCATATCTTCATCGATGCAGTTATAGGCCTTTTGAAAGTTGTACAAATAAACCTGTTTATCGTCCGGTCTTTGAATAAAGTCTGTCATATAATGCCTTACGTAAGTTAGATAAGACATGACGTTTTTCCACAATATTCTCCAACTGAAGAATAACTCCCGGATATCACAAACGTAAATTTCCTCCAAGTTTTCCCAAAGAGTTGCCAAAACTACTTGAAAAAATTCTGGCAACGGCAGATCTGCATATTTCCAATTGACTTGACCGGGCATAGGTTCAGGTTCAGGGATACCTTCAATATCTTCAATTTCGGGCGGAGGCTCTGGAATCTGCGTTTCCTTTTCTACATTTAAGATAACAACATCTGGTTCTTCGCCACCGTCCCCTTCGTCTTTTGTACCCTTCTTCCTTTTCCTATCTTTCTTGCCGCTTTTTTCTGAAGATTTTTCTTTCTTTTCTTTATCTTTCTTACCTTTCTTGTTTTCAATTGTTGTATGCACTTTCTCTTTCTTGATTGGTTTTGGTGGTTTTTCTTTTTTCATTCCTCCAGCTTGGCTCTTAGCCGCCTTTCCAGGGATAGGCTCATATTGATTCAAATCATTCTCCAAATACAGAACAATGTCACCGAATATTTGAACAGATGTTTTTGGTGCGATGGTATGATCACCAACTATTAACTTCCCAAGATGTTTTATCGTGGCTAAATCTAGAACTTTGTAATAGAGATTATATAAGCAACCTTGCGACTGATAAAACCGATTCAAATCATCAAGTTTTGCTTTATCTAAGGCTTGTAGATCAACTTCACTGGGTATATCCTGTATCATTTTTATAAAAGCCGTCAAGTAACAGTCATAATCTTCTATTACTGGGGGCGGATCTGGGTTTGTCAAGAGACGCGATACTCGGAACCCAGCATTAGTATCTTCTATTACATTGTTTTGTTTTACTTCTCTATAGTCGAGATCCGCCATATCTTCAATGCTATCACCTTCATTCAATTTTGGTAGATTCTGTACAAATTCCTCCCTTACTACAGGTTTTACTTCCATACTCCATCTTTTCATTGAAAACTGTTGAGCAAAATATAGGTTTCAAATCACTGGAATCTCCTGAACCATGATCCGAAATAGTTTTGTCGAAACCAATAGTAATTTTTTCGTCCTGTATTTCTTCTTTTATAGTCCGCAGAACAGGTTTCGCCGTTAAAGCTTCTTCTAGCAAACTCATCTGCTCAAGATTTGTAGGGTAATTAATCAAACACCATCCATCAATATTCTTCAAGGTCTTCAAATACTCGACAAACATTTGCACCAGCAATTTATCATTTAATGCCTCTCCCAAATTGAGAATTTCGTAAGCTAAGCACCCCAACTCAGCTGCGGCCGTTAAAACCGGTTCATCGCAAGGGAAAATTCTAGGCGTTTGCAATTGTTTATCCTGAATCGGTAATGCCACGAAACTTTCGAGACTCTCATCAGCAGCAGCTTTTTTCTTTTTGTAACTCTTTTCCCCTTTCCTTCTTCTATCTTTTTTTGCATCTATTTTTCCCTTTGTCTTTGCGGCAGCTTGCGCCAAAGCTTCTTGTGTCTCATCGACAAACTGACTTTCTGGATTTCCACCGTGATTTCACTTTTGTAAGATCCCAAACAAAAATTTATGGCATCCTCCATTTGGATTACCAGCACTTGTCTCTCCGACAATAACTTTTTCAGTATTGGAAGAATAGTTAGATCGGAGATACTACTAATACAGACAGCCACATTAACTTTGGGTATATTTGGGGGCGGTTTAGGTGATGGCTTAGGATATTTCGTCAAGAGCAGTCTAAATACTATATGTCCCAAAATGTTCTGACCGATGTCAATTTCTGTTATATTTCTTTCGACATAGTCTGGAACATGTACTTCTATTGTCCAAGGCGGCTCAAATTTACTGTATTTTTCAAATTTCTTGCATCCATGGCATTGTGTCGGTCTATCTCGGCTAAGTAAAGTTCTTCTTCTGCGTCGTCTGTCGGTTCGTACGTGATAATTACTTCTTCGTTCGGAACCAAATCGAATATCGGTTGGCTACTGACAAACAGCGTTGCCATATCAAACCTTTGTATAAGTTCGGGCATCTCTTCTTCATACATTGCTTTATATTGTGAACATATAATTGCCATGTCCAATATATCTTCCAACACGTTTCTGCAAATTTCAAGTTTTCTTTGCATTTTCAAACGTTGTTTCTCTTCATAAAGTTTCTTATGTAGATCCAAAGCTCGATCTCTTTCAAAATAGTATCTAAAAATATAAAAAAAAAATGATCAAGGCGATGATTGTGTGTGGTTATATTTTACCTGTATCGTGCATCCCCCAATTCCTTTTCTTTAGCGAGAAGCTGTTCTACCAATTCAAAATCCTTTTTCTTCTGTGTTTCTTTCAATATCTTTAATCTATTTTCAGCCATAATCTCCTTCTGTTCTTTTATCTCGAACATCTTACCGGTTAGCAACTTTTCATAGTACGATTGTTTTAGCAACTTCCCTAATATGTTGCTTTCTATATTTTTGCGCTGTGCAGCAACTAGATCGTCCCAAAAATAGGCTAAGACCATTGCTTCCATTTTAGATTGAAAAGTAACATTCGCACGTTCTCTGTTATATTTCTTCTTCAGCTTTTTGACCATATCTTTTGTTACGTCAGAATCCGGTTTAAACGATTCTAATTGTTGGGCTCTCCTCCTTGGGCTAGCAACTCCTCATAATTTTCACTAAGAGACAGTACATCTTCATCGGGTACACCATCACTAGTCTCTTTTTGCGCTTGCGGCACAGAACTGTATGTGGTGGGATAGTCTTTTGCTCTCTTAGCGATGAGTTTTTCGTATTTTCTCCTTTGTTCCTCACAACGCTTTAATAACTGGCAATGTCTATCTCCATGCCAGTGCACTATGTGTTTATAGTTATCCAAGGCATTGCTCAAGCTATGAGGCGTATTGGCTCCTGTATCGGGTGTTTCGTCTACAACAGGTGTAATGTAAAATCGATCATTCGTACTTCCTATCGTCTCAGTTTGTAAATGCTTTGCTATATAGTGTAAGGGGTCTTTGTTTTGCAATACCAAATATAATCGATACAACAAATCCAGTCCCGCAGATAGTTTTCCTTTCGCCAGTTGCTTTTTGGCTTCATCGTCTAATTCTATGTTCACTTCTCTTAACCAAATACCTATTTTGTCCAGACAGTCCGCCGAATCACCAGCCGCCGTCAATGATGTCAAATGTTCGGCTGTTATAATATTATAGTGGCGCAGCAGTGCCCCAATTAAGTAACCATTCCTGACTAGACGAATGAACGTTTCCGAATGAACTTCGACTATAATGCCCAGCGTTTCCGTTAACCACTTGCCAATAATGTCACTCATTTTTGCTTATGATAAACATACATCTCAATTTGGCAAACGGCTACTACGGTTTTTATATAAAACAGTCAATGATCTAAAAGACTCTGGAATATGGTTATGGTGTAATGCAGACGAGAAATGTGAAATTATATAAATTGATCCAAATGGACAATCGCAAAAAAAACCTTATGTCTTTGGAAATAGTGTCTATATTTAACTTCGTACAATAGTGTAAATTTAGCTAGTTTTAATAATGATATTAATAGTAGTGATTATTGCAGTACAATTAAGGATATTTGGGGAAATAAATTTATTTTTATATTGATTTATATTTGTTATGAAAGCATTGATTTTAGGTTATAGGTGTAGTGTTGTAGTGTTAATAGTCGATTGCTGTTTCTAAGTCGAGATCTTCTATTCTTAACAATCTTTCTTGAAGTCCAAGGTCATTGATCCCAATAACTATTCTGTCTCTCACTATCTCTTCCCTGAGCTTATCAAACTCACACACCTATGATAATTTCTTAATATCAGTTAAAAATTGTTCAAAACTTTTATCTTCTTTTTGATTTCTTTTATTAAATATATATCGTTCGTACACTATATTCTTTCTAGACGTACAGTAATTTTCAAATGCGATTAACACTTTCCCCAACATCATTTCTGTCCTTTTCACTTAAATTAAAGGTATTGAATACTTCAACTGCATCTTCACCAACAAGATTTAATAAGATTGCAGCTTTAGTTTCATCGGAATTTTTTTCATTTTTGCCAGATGCCACCATAAAAATGTCATTAATTTCATTCATTAAGTTAGAGGGGGCACCTAAAGTCCGGGCACTTGAGCTAGCTGCTCATTGTACCATCCCTATTAAGTCTTCTTATTTCCACTCGACTTCCACTGGTGTTCTCTATAAAGGCCAGTATCTTGCCCAGTGGAAATTTGATAACTCTCGAGAGCTCTAATAGATCCTTCCCGAAATATTTCTGCCTGAGTACCTTCAATTCCTCACATGTGCAGATTAGATGTAAACTCGTTTCCTCCTGCAGTTCACATCTTCTGCACCACGGTTCGTTTACTCGGCCTCTGCTGTATAGATGCTTTTTCAGGGTACAATGACCCGTTACCAGGCAAGTAATGGTTTTAGTTTCTTTCTTGCTGCGCCTGAGTAGGTTATCAGAGAATGTAGCATCCTCATCCTCTATTAGCGCTTTGGTATGGAGTGGACCTTCAATCGACCCAGGTCCAGGTCTCCCTTCTTGCGTAATCCTTAGTAATCTCACATACGGGCTCTGAACCCATGAAGTGTATTTTAGAGCCCTCCTTCGCTAGTTCGTCGGCTATTACATTGCCCTTTACTTCTTTATGTCCCGGCACCCAAATCAGAGACACCGTGTAATCTCGTGCCAGTGTATTGAGGGCACAGTATAACATAGTAAGGACATGCTCGCAAAAATCCATTGTTCTTGAGTGGTCCGTTTTGAATGACCTTCAAGCCCAGTTCCAAGCTGTTGCCGGGAATTTTCAAACGTGTAGAATAATTTATATTTTAAATGAAGTAGAAAAATAGATTAAAAAAATACACAAACGTATGCGTTTTTATTATTATGATTTTGTTGCAAATATTTATAAACAGTTTATAGTAATAAAGAACACGATTCCAGTAAAATAATGTTTGATTAAGTGATACATATATTTGCAAGTGCTTTACGATAATTATGTTCATATTCTTTCCTTTTTGTGAAATAAATCTTTGTTCATATTTTTATAGTGTAAAATATTCTTCCAGGAAAAATATGTTGTGGTCCTTTCTCAAATAAATTAATAAAAATGCAATAGCTTCGGTGGAAGGGACTTTCAAATTTCTGACACGAATACACAATAACTTTTAATTAGGGTTCAGAGGTATGACTGTATCATTCTGTGCGATACAAAGATTGTTCCTTTTTATTCGACTACTTCATTTGTAACATCCGACCCGGCACTGGTTTGTCAACAATAATGTCCGGGGGTGCACAAGTGGATACAGCTCAAACGTAGTCTATATAATACCGAATTGTCTATAATGTGAATAAATGCGATTAAAATTTATACCAGTATAATGCAGTTCAAACCAAAATCACATTATTTTAAAAAGTGAACATAAAATGAATTAGGTTAGTAATTGCGATAAATAGCAATCTAGCTTAAAATATGTATTTAACAAATAAATTGATTTAATGTGACCTAGGGGTCTCTGCACAACGATAATAGTTCTTCTTATTCATCTACTTTCTTAATTCTTGTCGTGTCATATATATAGATTTATTTGGAAATTCCAAGAAATTGCGACCATCGTTAGCATCACAATTTATCTTGCGAGAGTGACTGGCACTACAACATGATACCCACTGGTGTCTTCTTTCAAGGTTATTTGAGTTATTTCACTTAAACCTAACAATATAATATATAAGAAAGTTAGTAAATGTTATGGCCACTGGCCACCGATCTTACCTTTTACACAAAAATATCATGGTTCATTAAATGTTTTTAAAACTGCAGGTGTAATTCAAAACTAATAAAATACGTAAAATAAATAAATAAAACAAGTAAATCATGTAGATTAAACGGATGAATAAACTAATTTGTGTAGATACGAACGTAAACAATAACAAACTGCCATTTTGGGAAGCTGTTGTTTGTGTGAAGTTAGGTTTAGAAATTTGGACCCCTATAACTCATCTCTTGTCCTTACTCGGTGTACTCTGGCGACACTAGCGTTTAAGCTTTCTGACGAGAGCGCTCCGCTACTCTCGTCAAAAATTTATTCTCAATTTTTAACATTGCATGGGCCTTCTGTATACATACTCCTAGGTTCTACGTTAGGTTTCTCGGTTTTGCCAGACCAGCTTTTAGATCTTGATCTTAACTTAGATTTTTTTTTATTTTTTCCGTGTTTGTCACCTCGAGAAACATATAACATCGTAATTTTATTTCTGACAACCTTATGGGCATTATGCGTTATGGGGAAAACTTTATTTAGAAAAAAGGTAAGCTTTGTTAATGTAAACGTCATTAATAGTAGAATGAGCCCAAAATAAGTACATATGTCGTTATTTCCGTTTTGAGGGCTGGAATCGTCGGAAGAGTCTATGATACTAGCTTTAGAGGTGTATATGTTTTGAGTTCAGAGACATAGGAACATCAGATCTGTCAAAATTGAAAATAGCATCTGTCTTTGAATTCCCGTGAATTTGTGGAATTTTTCTCGTGTGTATTTCATAACTTGTGTTTTAGCTTCCTCTGTACAATGTTCCTTTTTCATTCGTATCTTCCTCTTCTTTGGTATGAGTACTTAGAACTCTAGAATCATTTTGAGAACCAATATTTGCATTCTATTTTCACAAGACCACGGAATATAAAACCGAAGATGCAGGTTTTTGTCACTTTGACAGAAGTATTTACTGTAACTTCTAATCGTAAAAAAATTACCCCCGCCACTGATGACTTTAGTTCCTCTATTCTATGTCGACATTACGGTGACGGCATATGTATTTCTCATTTTGGCTTCACTCTACATAAATGAAATAATCATACGAATCTATGATATACATATTTTAACAGTAAAAATGTCACTAGTACAATAGCCGTCTTTAAATTCTTTTTTACCTTTCAATCTGTTCAGATGCACTCTGTAGGAATCTAGAAGATGTGTTAAGCAATATTTATGAAGCTTCAAAACGCTGTTATGTAGATTATCCGGCGAATACATTCCCCTGTCCTTAGCGAAACATGTGAATATATTTTTGGATTTTATCGATTCATAACTCTCATTTTCGTCTGCAATAAAAGAATTGTCATATAGACCCAACTAACGCTGGTACAAAAATTACGTCGCGTAAATATGATAATGGTTAAATTTAAATAATGGAGAAAACTTAGTGGTGGGCACTATCGGTATTTTCAACCATAGTTTTCTAGATTTAGATTTTTTATTAATTCTGGGATCTACAACATAGATATAGAACAAGTCAATATAATATATAATAGTTGGACCAACTATGAATAGTTGCCGATAGTGCTATCGATAATATTTACTATCGAAACTCGACTATCGATAACTATCGATAATTATCTATAGTTGACTATAGATAATTATCGATTGATAACCTAGTTGCTTTTGCGAGAATAAAAAAGTGTTAAGGATTAAACATTTACATACGTAATCGGTGATTAAATGGCTTTTTTTCATTTTTTAAAATCTAATTTTCATTGACTAATATATGGGGATTCAGAAGCCACTCAATGTAAGTACTTACCAAAAGACTCTGCAAAACCATTACTATCGTGCAAATTTTAGTTAATTATATAATAATTGCTATTATGATTGTATCGCAATTAATTATTGTCATTGGTATTATCATTATTTATTATAAAATATAATTTATTATGTATCTTATGGATAGTCAACTACCGATAATTATCGATAGTGCCCTTCACTACGAAAACTACAATTTCTAATATACAGACTGGTACCACATTCGTATTGGTTTATATACAAAATGCGGTAAAACATTTTTATTTTATTTATATAGATTCGTACGGAGCAAGTCTTAAAATTGTTTTAAATTATACTGAATGATTCAAAAAGAAATAATACTTTAATGTAATGTTTAATTATATTTAATGTGTAAAAATTAAACGGAACAGCCTACGTATCATGCCTTATTTTGATATATTCCAAAATATTGTAGACGGAAAACCAAGAAAACATAAAAATAAAAAGAAGACAAAACTGTCCCTGAATCAACGAAAATATTGTAACGTAAATAAAAGAACGAATAGACTCTTCAAAAAACCAAAAAAAAGCATCCAAACAATAAAAACGACAAAACAGAATATAAAAACCAGAAAGAATATACGAGACACCTAATAAAAACCACTAAAATCCCAATATTGGTAAAACTTAATGAAAAGATATCATACACATCCCGGTAAACTATGGAGACATAAAAAACCAAATAGGCAAATAAAAAAAAGACAACACGCAGAGAAACTGCACTATTAGGGTTTTCAAAATAAAGAACTACTACTACAACAGAAAACAAATAACAAGAGTAAATAGCATTGCATGTGAACCTATGTATGCTGATTTCAGACTACCACAAGGTGGAAATCTCCCCCCAATCTTATGCACTCTATATATGAATGATCTCTTGGAACAAACATTTAATGGAAATTTATACGCAAATGAATGTATACTATATTCCAGTCATAGTACGAAGCATATGGAAAAAAATATAAATGAGGACTTGAAAATCCTAGAAGAATGATGTTTCAACAACTTACTTACCATAAATGAAAAGAAAACGGAAAATATGAATAGTAATAAGAGGGAAAAACAAAAAATAACAACAAAACTAAAAAATCAAAAACTAGAAAAAGTGAAAGAAACAACGTATTTAGGTTTGAAAATCCAGAACACAATGAAATGGGATAGACACATACAGAAGATAAGAGAAGAAAATTCCAAAACTATTGCTGCACTGAATAAAATAAAACACATGATCCCAAACACATACAAAAAATCCATTTATCACGCTCTTTTCACATCAAGAAACAGCTACCTAATCAACATCTGGGGAAACACAACAAAAAAGAATATAGTTCAACTACAACGGCAACAAAACAAAATTTTAAAAAGATAACATATAATAAAACAAATTTTATAACATGCAATACTAAACGCCGACATCAGAGGTATACGAAAAAACACACATTCACCAGTTAATAGACCTCAATAATATACTTACTCCCCACAAAATAGAAAACAATGCAATTAAATTAAGAATACAATTAGTGACGAACAGAGATATACACAATTACAAAACTAAAAGAATATCACATATAAGAACCGAAAAATACGCACACCAAACATACGCACAATCTTACCAAAGTTAAGTCAAATCCTCTTCATTTTAAAGGTATTTGCTTGGTTGCATACTTTATAAGCTCAATAAGTAAATACCACAGACTCATAGCCAATGGTATCAGCACCTTGCTCTTGTTTAATACATACACAAAATAAGTATAAGCAAATTAAAGAAATTATTCAAGAAACAAATAATTAATACATTTATTTTTTTACAAATGCCATCGCCTTGCTGTAAGCATGCTGTTATCCTCCGTAGTAAATAAATATTTGTATATCGCGCGAGGAACTGATTCTGAGTTTAATTCATTTAAAGTTCTTCATACTCTGTCAAACATGTCTTCCTTCTTAATCTAGTGAATGTTTGACCGTGACCACCTAGGGCCGACACATGTACTTGTAATGATTATGATGCGAATTTTTTTTTTTAAATATCTGCTAAAGTATTCATTTCAGCTAAAAACAGCTTTTGACATTTATGCATATTTCTTGACGGATCAGCGACCTCCTGAAGGTTAAATATTTTGAAATGCTTGGTTGTTTGTACCTATATCGTCATAAAAAAATAGGTTTTTATTCATCTTGTATAATTTTTTACCATTATTTCTATTTTATGATCAAGTCTAATGTTTTGGTAAAACAAAATACATTTTAAAACATCTAATGTAAGTCAAAAATGTGTCTAAAGCACGAACGCCTCATTTTAGTTTACATTTTGAAGAAAAATTAATTATCTCAGAAATGGGTTGACTTAGATATCAGAAGTATAACCCCCCTTGGCAAAATTTAAATTTCCCATAGTTATTCTTAGTAACTTCAACATTGAAACACGAAATTACCAATGGTTTTATATTAGATTCTAGTTATTTTGATGTCTTTCTGTTGAAGTTACTGAAAATAATTAAATTTTGCTAAGTGGGACAGTAATTCACCTTCATTTACTCAGTACTATTAAAATATGTGGTAATATATAAGACTAGTGATGAGCGATATTTCACGAACTGTGATTCTTTCACGGTGATTGGAGAATCACGGATCACGGCCGTGAGTGGAGAATTCTAAAAGCAGTGATTCGTCATTGCGGTAACGATCAACGGCGAGGCGCGACTGCGCACAGCAAATCGTCGATCACTGCTTGGCCATTGGCAAGTGAAACAAATAATATCGGTGAATTAACGACCCTAAAACTGGTGATTATCGGTTGCCTATTGAAAATGGAATATATCAAACCGATGAATGAACATACATATTATTATATCAGCTGGACATGAGGTTATCTTCTTACAATATATTTATGTTTTTCAAATATAAATATTGATTTTCTTTTATATCATTATATTATATCTGCAACTATATAAGGAATATGTATTTATTTTTACTTACTGTGTAATGGCCCCTAGTAGCAAAATTTAAATTTCCCGCAATTATTTTTAGGAACTTCAACATTGAAACACGAAATTACCAAGATTTTGTATAGATTACAAGATTAAGTTACTTTGATTCGTTTCTTTGAAGTTACTAAGGATAATTTGGGCAATTTAAGTCTTGCTACTAGAGGGGATATTGTTTATAAATTAAATATATATTATTAGTTTTAAAGTACCTACTAATTCAAAAACAAAAGTATTTTTATTATATTGTAGGTAGTAGTATTAAATCACAGCTTTTTTGAAATCTCTCACTTTAAGAATTATATCTGTTTTATCATTGTAAATGTTACAAAATGAAATTAGCGTTATTTCATTTTTTATATTTACTATTTGCCATAATTTTGAAAAGAAATGTGTATACAAATCTTTGCGTTAATGTTCTCCTTAGAGAAATATGTAGATTTACAATATTTTTTCTCTATATGAATTTTATTAAATTTTTTCAACTTTTAGTCAAATTGTACTTTGTTCTACTGTTGTTTCATTAATTGTTATTAAAACATAAAATAGGATTAAGTTTAAAAATCATAAAAAAATATATCTGTAGATCTAATTGTCTACGAAAAGCCCAAACTCAGGCCGTAATATCATTTGTTAAATATAAAGAATTCGTATGAGCGAGATGAATAATAAAAGGCAAATTATAACGCATCTTTTTCGTAGGTGTGCATCAAGCCATCGCATTACCTCTAATGGTTAATGATATATACTAATATTTATTACTCGCTTATTTCTTCAGGCGTGCGCTACACTTTACTTATTATTAATTAGGGACTAATGGTTTTAAGGAGAGTTTTCTTCAAAAAAAAAATGTAATAAACGCTGTTACCGAAAAATATCCATAAAACAAAACTCGCAGTACAACTACAGACACATCATAGGAAGATGAAGATGATTTCTCAATTTGGAAATCATTTTAATAAGTGTATATCGACAGCCACAACCTCGAGTTACGGCTGCATCAAGTGCATATCGAAATTGCGTTACCTGAAGACGAATAGTCCCTATTAGCATGCATTGCAGTAGTGGTCAAACCATAAATATAATTACCCAACCTTTCTTTAGTTGTACAAGAGAAGTTTTGCGCTTTGGCATCATCAGTTTCGTATGAATGAATATTTTCAAAAATTGGACAAATCCTCAGCGACCGTAGAAATGGCCTAAGTGAAAAAAAGGCAAATATGTTACTTTTTTAAACTCAAGTTTTAAGTTTAACTGTTCATTCGAATATCTAGAATATAAAAACATCCTTGCTTTTCGCATTTGCAGTTATGTTAGCTATTTTATTACAAATTTGTAAAAATATAAATTTGAGTTTTTCTTTTGATATATAAATGTTTTCCAAAACAGAAAATGTGTATGGTAACTCTAACGCTGCGAAAAACTCGCCACCTCCTAACCTTACTAACCCATGAGAAGTATACACGAATCACAATTAACGATTATACTTTATACTAAGATATGATATTGATGAGTCAATACAGTGATCGCAATCACCGTTTATAATCACCGATATTTATAAATCACATTCACGACTCACGACGTGATTTAAGAATCACCGTTTCGCTCATCACTATATAAGACGTTTCATTTAAATTTTCAAAGTAATTTTAGAACGTTTAAAAATGTATACAATCTTTAACAAAAATACCTCGAGAATATTTAATCGCTTTCCATAAATAAACCGATACGAACGTGGTGTACCACCTGTATATTACTGAGTAACTTACATAATGAAGACTGGTTCATGGTTCTGCGTGTTATTTGCGGTTTCAAAAGATTACTCTCGCTACCGCGGTATTTTCTAACTACAAGTGCTTTTGATCTTTTCTCTTCAATGGTGTCCGCAAAATGTTTCGATTTCTTCTTGTTTGTATCTATTGATATAAATTAGCTATTGGTCTATTGATAAAATAAATTTGAACTTGTAGCCACAAACCTCTGCCACGTGCACTCGCTTTTGAGGCTTTCATATTGTAATTAAAACCTTTGACAGATGACTTAATAATATATTAATTTACTTTCTGACTACTTTTTGACAAAGCAAAACTTCATCTTCGTAGCTATATCCCAGTAAACATTTTTGTGTTTCAGAAGCCTTTCTGAAAAAAACTTTTTACGTATCTGCAACATCCCTGAAACTGCGCCTAATCAAATGTGGGTCCATTATGTATGTTTCGTTTGTAATATAGCAAACGAAACGTTTCTGTTGGAACGTTTCTGATACAAAATATGGAAGATGATATAAGAATGTTTATTTATAGCAACTAAGTGCTGTTTGCACCAATACGTTGATACTTGAGTAAATTTTAATTGACATGAATATGTGACTCCACTCTATTAAAAATGAAATGTTACATTTTAAGGCTCGAATTAAAATGAATCAAAGATTAACGTGTCGATGTAAACAAGCCTCATAAAATAGAAGACATTTACATCTGAAAAAGGATTTCTATTGTCAATTAAAGTTTTCAATGTAATCACCTTCAATATACAAATACTATTTTTTTTTATTTTGGACCCATGGTAACGTAAATTTGGTTTTGGCGAATGTTATTTGTAGTTTTGTTTCAACCAGAGGACAGTAAACAAAAAGCATCACTTGCTGTCGACACTTTTGATGTTTTGCCAAAAAATTACTCTCAGCGGTGTTACATTATTTTAGCACCAGGTGCCTCAACTGTCTTTCTTTCATTTACACTAACCAAAAAGCGCGTGCTTCAGAGAAGGAAACAGTGTTATCACGTCTATTACAATTGTAATAATAGATCTACTACTTTTTTGAGTTTTCCTGAAGCATTGTTTATGTATCTTATAGTTATTCAACCGATTGAAGTACCTTTGGGTGTCTTTTATCTGGAAAGCGCCATCTAACAAACACCCAATAGGTTTGAATAACTATTAAGATATATAAACAAGGCCTAAAGCTGAGTGTTACTGTATTATAATAATGGTATTATAGTATTATAGACCCCCCTATTACCAATAATTCTTTTAGTTTTTTTAATGTAATTTACAAATTTACAATACTCCATAGAAAAAGAGGCAAATAGAGGTCAATCTATCGCCCTTTTAACAAAATTCTATTACAAATAAATTTAACGCTGTGGCATTTTCTGTATATCACTGTAAGATATATCAATAAGACCTGTGGTAACACTAAAGCGAAGTACAGTCCAGGTCCAAAATTGCTTCTATTCCATTATCTTATCTGCTGTCATTTGCCGCGTAAGTACTGCTATTTCTAAATAGCAATATACCATGAGAAACACAGAAAATAACAATAAAATGAATCTTAAACACAGTAGAATTACTTCAAAGAAAATGTTTTGCTGGTTGAAATGTTTCAACATACTAAATTTAAATTTTATAACCATACCGAAAAGTAGATTTTTATTCGCAAATATTTTTTTTAAACATATCTTCACCTGTTTAATTAATAATTACACCGTTCTCTGATTTAATTAAGTAAACTATAATTAGTAAAAAATATTTGTTTAGAGAAACATGAAACTATTTTGCATTATTGCATTGTTAACCTCTTCAGAATTCTTTTTTCACAATTTGCAAAAGTTGCTTCGCATGCCAGCATTCTAAAATATTAAATTTTAAAAAAGTTAGGGCGAATATAAAAAGATTTATTACCCCTAAATCATTACTGAGGACATCTATTGTTAAACGAATGAGTCGTAGCTATTCATTGGCAAGTAAATTGCACCTTGTGGTATTTAAGTTAGAAATTCAAGCTCTCAAACATTAGATGTCGCTGTGTTCAAGCACAATGTCGAACCAGTGATCACATGAATACTTGCCATTTATCTTTCTTGAAATCTACTTTACTTAGACTTTTAAGGGGGTGATCACCTTGACAAGAAAACGTTAAAAGATATAAGCGAGAACGACAAAATTTATGCCTTGACAAGTAGGGGCATCTAGTGGTAAGTGGGGAAACATATTAATTAAATGATGCAAAGATGGCGCGACGGAATATTCAGCATACTATAGATGTCACTACTAGGCTTATTTTAGAAAAGTGTGCGACCCAGTGTTCGTATATGAGAGGGAAATTCCTTTTTTAGAGGGAATTTTGAACGTTAGAGGGCAAAAATTTTGTTTTAGATGGAATTATTGGATAAAATATTACTATTGCATTAAAATAAATTTAAATTTTTATTAACACTGCGGCTGTGTAACTATAACTAACAGCTTCTTGCGGGTTTCGCCGTGTGTCAAAACTTTCGCTCGATGTTTCGCTGTTCATATTGACAGCTTCTTCAGGATAACTGAACTGTTCAGTAATCCAGTTCAGTTTTGACACACGGCGAAACCCGCAAGAAGCTGTTAGTAAATTTTTATTATTTTTGTATTTTGTTTTTTATTTGCTTTAGTTAAAAAGAATCTGTCATTGTATCGGTACATTTATTTTAATTTAGTAAGTAATTTATTAAAAAAAGTGAATAAGTTGTATTTGCCGCCAAAAAAAAGGGAACTGCAGTGTCAAAACGGGAATTTTTCGTGTCGGCGCCGGGAATTGCCGATCAAGGTATATACGAACACTGGTGCGACCAAACAAATATTAAACGTGATCTGACGTGGTTAAATGTAAGTGGAATTTTCCGTTGCACGAACGCGTGAAAATATAAAATAACCGAAGTCGGCGAGAGATGTATGAAAATCGTTTAACTGCGCGCGCAGCGATGAGGTAGAGCATTTGTAAATGCATTGTCATTTCGCAAAATTCTTCTTAGAGTCAAAATAAGTGGCAATTGAAGTAAACTAAGCAAAAACTAAACTACAAATGCATGTTTCATAATGAAATTAAAACATTTTGCGTTAAAGAGAAGCTACACACGCAATATCTATTTGTTTTTATTTATTTTGTGAAATGCCTACTTTCTTCTTAGTGCACATTATATCTTATTTATCGCTGTTGATTCATTTGCAGTGAAAATATTTTCGTCTATAGTGGACATTTAAAATGATCTTTATATTTTTATTTTTTTGATATATAAATTTATGTTCCTTTTAATTCTTGTCAATACATCTGCAGATAATGGCACAAAAATATTATTTTGAAAAAATCTTGCACCGACCTAAACAACCAAGTATACAAATCTGTGAATGTTCGGCAGCAATTGTTGAAATCCATTTCATTTGGTGTATTCGTTTCGGCGCCAAACGTGTCAAATGCAAGCCATAAGAGGCCAAGTGTCTAAAGAAGCTGTAAACCTAATTTTTGTCTATCTGTTCACTCGCAAAATATATTTTATGTTAAGTTCCAAAATACATCCCTGTAAACGATTTCAATCATGGTATTTGTAACGACGTTCGTTGTTAGTTTTATGAAGTTAGCCGTTATTAAAGCTAAAAGATTATTCACAGAAACCTTATACAAACGATGGATTTTCTAAAGTTGAGTTTTGATACGTCATAAACCGGGATTGGTGGTTATTGCAACGGTCTCAGCGACGACCAAGGGCAATGATCTGACAAGGAGTACGGCTGCTGTAGGGCCTGCCAACTTAATACGCTACGTAAACCTTTAAAAAATAAAAATATCAGCTTTCCGATTGTAGCGGTTCTTGTGTTTGGAGGTAGAACTGAGGGTTTGCAACTCGACTAAGTTTCTTATTTTTCAATGCAAAAACAGGCTAGTTTACATGGCATATGGCATGGCCAAAGAGGACAAGGCAATCACTATTCTTCGAGTTTCTGTGCACCAATCGCCAGCCATGTTTATATTATGCTTTGTGTTCGTTCTCATTTAAGTATGTGCCCAGCAAACCAAATTCAAATTTCCCGCAATTATATTTAGTAACGTCAACTAAAAGGTATTCAAATAACTATTAATACAAAATCGTAGGTAATTTCATGCTTTAATGTTGAAGTTACTGAAAATAATTGCGGGAAAGAATTTGGTTCACTGGGTGGTTCATCTTATGAATTTTGTGTGGATCCATTAGTTTTTTATATATATTTTATAATTAGATAAATTATAAAATATATATAAGATATTAATTGATAGATGTTTTACTGGTGCTCCAAGTTTACAGTTTACTATAATGTGGTATTGTTATGTACAGTTCGCGGCTGTGGAAAGAAATACATATTTTGTGAGTTTCAAGGAGGGATGTTTCGACTGTCGATATACGCGTGTTACTCAACAAAAAGTTAATTTTCAACACGTATATTAAAGGTGGCAACAGGTGAAACCTCATTTATAATCTACGAGGAAACCAATAAAAAAAAAACGCAGAAATACAAAATTTTTATTGTATTCAACAAAAATAAATTCTTCAACTACACAAAACGCGTAAATAAATAAATTCGAATCAATAAAAAAAAACACGAGATTCTTTTGTCTTAATTATAAAAATAACAAGAACAGGAACTTCCTTCTCTTATCTTACTATTATATATTACTAAGTTATTAATTGACTTTGGTAGAACAGCCGAAGTGAAAATTGCATTAAATGTAATTTTCTTGTTTTTTGTTTTATAAATTACATTAGGTGCATACTTCTGAGAAATTTAACACCAGTTTTGGAGAAACACCTAAATGCGATTTAAAAAAAAATCTTGGAAGCTGATGTGGATACTGAAGTGCATTTTGATAAATAAATATAGAAGTTAAACTTTTCTAGAAGATCACAAAATAATTGAAAAGCGTCCACCATAACATTATAATAATAATAATCTTCGTTTATCTTTTAACACAGACAATTAGGAAAGTATGTGTGAAGATTATTACAAAAAAAATATTGGTGTGCATCAAGCATGGGGCTTTTAAAAATGCGTCGACAAAGCGTTTTGTTCACATTTTCCAAAACACCTGCAAGCTACAGCAAAATCAAAGTTTTCGCAGAAGAAATGTCTTTCTTTCTTTAAAAAAAAATTATTGTTCCTCACCAAAACTAGGAACTCCTTCACCGTGGCAGAAGTAGATAATACACCTAATATAACTTATAAGGCAAAAAGTTAAGAAATCATATTCAAGGTCATTTTCACTAACGTGTTTGTTAAATTTGCCTACAATATTTTCTTACAAATGAAGTACGTATAAAAGTATTCAAATATAACGCAACAAAGCTGCATTTTCATTCATAAAAAAATAGTTTCTTATTAACATACTTTTGCATTTCTATCGATAATGTAAAATATGATATGGCACTTTTCTTTCTCCTTAAAATACAATTTCAGTTCATTGAAATCATTACTAGGTATATAATTTATACTTAACCAACAGAAATACGAATACTGACACATGCAGCTTTACAATTATTATAATACATATTAGAATTTAAGAACACAGGAACGCTATTTGGCCTTAAACTAATCATATGAGCAAGAAACAATTAAATACTGATCAATCTTAAAACAAATGCATGTGGCACGAGAAATGTTATTTTTCAGTTTTGTGCTCAGTCGAGTTCTTGTGGGTCGGCCAATCCACAAGCTGAAAAAAAATACTTTGTAATCAAATATTATACCGAAATAAGTAACAATCACAAATATAATTTGTATATACTAACTTGACAATCTGTGGAACAGTACATTATTGAACCGCACGGACATAAATAAACTGCAGGCTCCCCACAATGGCAAACTCTGTTTTCGTAATGTGCAAACGGATTTTCATCCTTATCATTCTGGAACAAAAATGAAAGATTTAAAGTGGCATATATAAATAAGGAAATAGATAAAATGAACTGTTTGAATATACAAAAACATTATACCGCTGTGATTTGTGATAGCCATTATTGTGCAATATTTAATAAATATCAGAAAATGACAAACGTTATATTTAGTGGCTGGTAATTTATAGATTAGTTGTTGACCCCTGCCCTAAACTTACAACAAACAATATGATCATGAACTATGTCTGCTTGGACAACTTTGAATATTACTTTATAAAGTATTTAATTTTGGCAGTCTTTTGTAAAAAACTAAACTACTAACAACATCTTAATAGGTTAAAATCCTCATTTTGTTTCCAAATCGTTTTTTTTTGTCAAAATGTTGTATAGTTACTGTAGTATACATATTTCTTAATAAATACTCATTTAAATATACTACTTGGTCTTTACATTTTTAACATTCAGGACCGAATTTGTTTATTTGTGTCACAGCATAAGCGGGACATTATTTTATTCTTAGTCTTCCGGACCCCACTCTCAAGAACATGCCGGAACGAATGGTAACCTTAAATTTATCACTTCAGAATTTTTTATTTACTGTTTAAAATCAAAAAGTCTTTTAGATCAAGATTATGAAAACATGTAATAAGAAATCATACGATCCAATTTTATAAAGGTGATAGCACTATGTTTAACAATTGGCATGTACAGGCGCCTATTTTTAAAATTAAAATTCCGTATAGGCTGAAGATCATCTCAAATAATTAAACCGCTCATAGAGGCTCTTTATCGATACGAAATGGCAGTTTGCTAGTGCTAATGTACAAGGACACTCATGGAAGATGTAGACCGCTCCAGAACCAGAGGCGACAAATATAAACACAAGTCTATTTGAAAAGCCGAAGAGTTACGTGGGAAGTAAGTGAAAATAAATAATGGATTTATTGTTTAGTTAGTTTATTGACAGTCTTAGTAGTGCTATTTGTCATTAGTGTTTATCTTAATGCTATTTTATTTAGACTTAAGTGTAGAAATACATACTTTTAATTATACTAAAGATATGTCGCGATGTGATGGCTACTCCAAATGCCAGCATTTTGAAAATGAACGAAGCAGAGACACTGCGATTCAATGAGTTTTACAAAAGTTAAGCAATTCTATGGGGTCCAACAAAGCTGAATTATAAAAAAAAGGCATGTCGTTTAGCAGCAGGAAAAAGAATTGCCAAAGAATTAAATTTAACTGGTTTTACTGAAGTGCATGTCATTACAAAATTTAAAAACCTCCAAGTATTAAAAAAATTGGGCGTATGAATTTAGTTCTTTCAACTTAGATCCACTGTCTTGTCGATCATCTCCTCTTCTTTCTTTCTTTTTCCCTGTAGTGAATTTTAATACAGTTGACTATATGACTCTTTATATCGAATTTTCATATAGTACTCCAATTTCTTCAAATTAGGGAGAGTTCGAATTAAATTAAGTGAGACAACAAATGATGTATTAATTTGTAGTATGTACTACATACCTATAATTAAGAGAAAAATGTTATAGCATACACTCGAATACAGTTACAGTGGAACCTCGTTAAGTCGAACCCCGTAAATCCGGATAACCCGGATCAATTTTGGCCGATATTTTTTTTTTTTTTGAAATGCGCGTTGTATGAAATAGTTTTGTCTTTATTGTTTAAAACGAGTTTAAAAATATAAAGGTTCGGATTTTTTTTGTGTGTGTATTTGTTTATCTATGAAGTCAATTTTTCTGTAAATACGGTCTAATTTAATTTTTATTTTTTTTTAGCCTAGTGTCCGTGTAACCCGGATTTTCGTTAACCCGGATCGGCTCTGGTCCCAATTGATCCGGGTTAACGAGGTTCCGCTGTATATGTAATGTTAGAAAAAGTTTTTTACTGAAGTTTAAATAAGTCCGAAATTTTCATTTGTTTCAAAACTGTGCTATAGCAAGGAACAAGAACGGACACTTAGCAAATTTTGTTAGCACGGAATCACGATCTTTTTTGAGTGTGTCCTTAGGCAATAGGAAATCAAGCTCCCAGCTCTTCGCAAAACCATCAAAAGAGTTCAGTCATTTGACGGTTTTGTTTGAGGTTACCTGTGAGGTTATCTCGCAATACAAACGAATTAACAGCTGATGAGGAACCTGTTAACCTGACAGTAGCAAATTTTGAATGTACGCGCGGAATCGCCATCTTTTTTGAGTATTTTTAGCATTTAGTCAATACAAGTAAATTAGCGGATGAAGGTTCCTATGAGAATCAAAGAGGTGCGACGCTGAGTGTCCATTCTTGTTGAGATGTTGTTTGGCTGTAGATTTGTCGTTCAAACTATATTTTACCTTGTGTAAGTTTATGAAAACTGATGTTATTTTTGGAAAAAGTAAAACTGACTTAAAATTTTCATAGAATGCCGGAATTTTTCATTCGATTAAGGAAGAGTTCAAATTGAATAATTCGAATTAGAAACTGGCGTTTACAAATGGACTACCATTCAGTTGGCCATACAAATTATGAATTCGATTTAGAGAAAATTTCAAATTAAAATTTATGATTTATTTAGGGACAATTAACTGTAATTCTGTAGTTAATATCTCACACATAACTACACAAGCTTCAACCAACGACTGCATTATCACGACCGGTTTTAATTTTCCATGTAAACCCTTCCATGAAACGAGAAGACGTTGTCGTGACACCACAACTTCAAAAATTGCAAAAAAGCGTGAATCATGGTCATGTTTTATACCTAGTGTCAACTCAGCTTTAGGAGGGATATGACGATCACGCTACCTTATTTATTAGATCTATTCTAATCGTTGGGGCTACACTTTCTGTGCCGACTCGTAAGGTAAAAATATACAAGATCCCTTCTTTACATATTTGAGAAAGATAAAATATGTCCGAGTGTAATTGGTGTAACAAATAAGCCTATGAACTATGAAAATACATACAGACAAACTTTAAACCCATATAGTGAACGTGCCTTACACCAATTAGCTCCAATATCGCTTCCATTATTTCACATGATTTAATTTCTTTATCAACGTAACAAGCTTTGTGAGATTATATAGTTTCCTCAATATAATTAGGATTTTACTCATTTACGCATTTATATTTAAGCCTGTGATAACATATCTATCAAGGGCATATCCTTCCCTAATCGTTTGCTTGTTTGTAAAATATCTTAGTTCAGCCTCTTTATCGCGATTATCCTTACTTAGCGATATGTAATCCATATAAATGCTGGAATATTTTCTGAATTAAGACAGTATCAGTTGTCAAAGATCGTGCAAACAACCTAAATACCGTGGTGTCCAAAGTTCGTTTTTCTAAGCTGATAATTACTTGAAATCAAACTTAGTACATCTACGCCTATCTTGCCTGGCAAGATACGCTGTACGATTTTATATTAATAATAAACACAAGACTATTGCCGCCCTGGTGCGGAGTATTATTTACGACTCAAAACTAGTCTACTAGACTGGTTTTGAGCCGTACTGTACTAGCTCCATTTCCCATGTACTATCAAATCTACTGTCTATGGAGTACATCGTAGATAAAGCGTACATTGTACACTTTCAGTCGGTACATGACAAGTTATACGTTCAGTAAGTGCTATCACCTCAGATAAATTACATGTACAAATTTTGTACACACATGGGCAGTGCTGCAACGACAGTGATAAAATGAGAAATGTGGGGACTTATAAATATTGCAATAAATTTGATTTGTCCACAAAGATCGAATTTGTTGAGAATAGAATTGAATGTTCTTGGTTTTCGATATTTTGAAAATATTTCATAGGAAAATAATATAACATACAGAATGAAATACTAATTAAGAGTGATCGTACGAGGGTGGTCTGAAATATTCTTGGTTTCGCCCATAGACGGCCGCACTACTCGGATGATTTCTCCCCATCATGTTGGTACAACTGTTAGTAGACGTCTCCTGCAATTCCAAGCTATTCCAACCATCGGTAAGCTTTAGGCACTAGTTTGAATCATTTCCGAGGCGTGTATTGTGGGAAAAAAATCCCAGTATCGTGCAGTGATAAAATTCTTCGTAAAAGGGTTACCGCCGACCAAAATTCATTCAAGGATCGTAACTGTGTATGGTGACTCTTCTGCTTCAATTTCCACTGAAATAGGCGGACAAGTTTAAACGTGGCCGTGAAAGCGTCCAAAATGATCCACGGAAAGGACTAGCGAAAAGTGTAACCACACCGAAAGTCATCGAAAAAGTACACGACATGGTTTTGAAAGATCGACGTACGAAGATGCGGAAAATTACCACTACTGTAGGGATATCAAAAGAAAGCGTCGGTTGCATTTTGCACGAGGAATTGCGCATGAAAAAGCTTTGCGAAAAATATGTGGATCAAAACCGACTGTGGATCAAAAACGCATTCGCACGAAACTTTCCGAAGAGTGCTTAGCGCGTTTTACAAAGAAGAATTTCCTGCGTCGCTATGTGACAATAGATGAAACATGGGTTCACCATCATGCAACAGAATCGGTGCAACAGTCCATGCAGTGGACAGAGGCTGGTTCTTCTGCTCCGAAGAAGGCAAAGAGAGTGCCATCAACGGGAAAGGTCATAGCATCGGTGTTTTGGAATGCGAAAAGAATTCTGTTGATTGAGTATCTTGAAAAAGGTAGAACAATAACTGGAGAATACTATTCTAATCTTCTAACAAAACTCAACGCAAAAATTAATTAAAGCAGACCGGAACTGCAAAAGAAAAAGAAACATCTTCATGAAATTGGGGGATTTGCACTATAAAGTGCTGGAACATCCACCCTATTCTCCAGATTTGGCTCCCTCGGGCTTCCATTCCTTTTTAAAATTCAAAATTTTCCTGGCTGGTAAACGTTTTTTGTTCAATCAAGAAGCGATTGCGGCTGTAGACAATTACTGTATAGCACTTCCGGCGGAACAATACAGATACGGGATAATGATGCAGGAACATCGCTGGGTGATTATGTTGAAAAATAAAAGTTTATGAAAATATAAATTGTCATTTTCACTATCAGGCTGAAAGCATTTCAAGCCACCCTCGTAAATGAACCAGAAAACATTTAAGTATGTAATATGAAGAATAGTACATTAGATACATAGGCCGTATGTATTGTAAATTAAAAACTTGTTTGTTATTGATATTACATTTATAAAATTAACAGAGGTATATGTCTAAAGCATAAAACAATCAGCGCTAATCAACAACATAATTATTTAATATTGTTCTAAAACATATTAAAATTTCAAGAGCGTGAATTTAACGACTTTTATTCCGCTCCTTAAAAAAAATCATTATATAAAAAAATTAGGCTAAATCTGATGTGAAACACTTACACGAGCTTCCTAGGTGTTTTAATTTAAATATTTTATCAAAATCGGGGGTGACCGGCAGTTGGAAGACTTCGTTTATGAGTGTTATTATACTACGACACACATGACGCAATCACAATAAACACTATTCATAATAAAGCTGTCTAAAGAACATTATACTCCTACAAAAAAATCGTTGCTCAATGAAGACTTACCAAATGAGGACTATCTACACCGCTGTCATTAGAGGGATTGCGTGGTGGTGGATCCTAGGAATGAATATTTTAAAAAGAAAGTTGCTTCAATAACAAAACTTTGCCTACCTCGCCAATAATTTCGACATCAGACAACCTCCTCCTCTTTGCTGGAATTGCATCCGAGCTGGAGCCGCATTCTTCCACCTTTTTCACCACTGTCATATCGGCATTATCATTGTTAGCGAAATAACATTCAAAATCTACAAATTCTTGAGTTCCTCCGCCAGGCGGCACCGAATCTGCTTCTGTTGAATTTGTGCTGGTATTAACACTACTCAAATCTATGGATTGGTACTGCTTGTTTTCCGGGTAAGGATTCACAACTTTGCAAAGAGGGCGTACACGCACTGTTTGCAAGTTTGTTTGTTTCTATCTTAGAGCAGGGAAAAGAACCACCAAACGTCGCAGTGGAGCCACTAGAATCATTTCTGGTAGGATTGGGTGGAGTGTTATTCTTCGAAACACTTCCGGAGTGAGTAGGACGGTGCAACAGGGATGCTTCATGCAGCCTCTACGCAACGGAAGTTGTGAGTCTAACAGTGATCGTAAATTGATAGACCATGAAGCTTGAGGTGTAGTAGCATTAGCCTTTCGCAGCCTGCGGCGGTGGCTTTTGAGCCGGTGCGCGAGGAGCTATAGTTCTATAGTTTTGCATCAGCTGATTATACCTGATGATCTGTTGTTGTAGTTGCAGCCGTTGTGCTGGAGTCATAATTAATGAAGTCGATGTAGATGGCACCGCATTAGAATTTTGGAGAACTCGCTGCTGTTGTTGAGGGGCTGGTCTTGGTTGTTTATTGTTACCTTGAGAATTAAACATGAATACGTAAATATGACGCAAACTTCAGCCTGAAGCAGTCTATAAAATTCATGACGCTTCTTAACAATTTATTTATTAAATCATTGGTACAGATGAATTTACGAATACTGAACGAAAAAATAAGCTTAAAACCATAGAATCCTTTCATTAGACGTCGTAATTTCAATTATTCCATGGTGTTATGGTATTATAAGCAAAACGATCTTAATATCTGTCAAAAACAAGCTAATCATACAAAAGCCATAACAAAATCTCTGTTACTCAAATATTGAACTCTGTAATGTGTGCACAATTTAACTGGTATCTAATTTAAACTTTAGTGATTAGATTAAACTGGGATAGTTTAAGTAAAGTATGATTATTATGTATATAAGAGTAGCTATCACTGTTATCAAAATACATGATTATTGTAAACGAATTTAACTTAATTTGTAACTAAAATAAATTATAACTGACATACGAAATATACAATATTTTCCTTCGATTTTTAAAAAAAAATAAGCTTTCAATTATAAAAATTTTGCAGCTAAAGAAAGATTAGCCCTGAAGAATGAAAAAATAAAATACGTTTTAAATATTTGGTCCATCATTTACAAGAGTGCCTACAATTCCTCACGTACTGCTAAAAAATGTACTCTGTAGATAAAGCGTATTGTATGTGAATGGGCTGCGCTATTTGTCCGTTCTTGTTGAGATGTTAATTGGTTCAGTGTTTTTCTTATGTTTTTATTACAATAAATTACAATAAAAATACATTGTTTAATTCGGGTGATTTTGTTGATTTTATATTAAATATATTATAAGTAATATTTAAGCAAACATATAGTACTTAAAGATGTCAGAAAGATGATTTTCGTTTAAATAAGAATTCCAAAATATTTAATGTTTTATCAAAAAAAAAATGGCCAACTTGATCATGGAGCAGAATATAAAATATATAAATATATAACTGCTTTTTAAATATTAGTCCCGAGGATCAATCAAATATAAAAGATTACGTGCCCTGATCACGTTTTACACAGCAGCGCTAGAAAATTATGTGAAATTGATGATTTCAAAAATAAAATTCTTAAATATTTGATTGCTAAAACATATCTAGACAAATGGATTGAACCATTGAATCTATTTTCATATCTGCAATGTATGTTGTCAGAAGTAGTGCCAGAATGAGATGAGGTGTAGATATGTTTAGAACCAATGTTCTTCCAATCAACTCTGCCGTATTAAAGATATCGTAAATAAATTAAACCGCTGTGCAGCTGACAATGATAATTACATGGAAATCTTAGAGTTGCGTATAAATATGGAGGCGTATATTAGTATATTTTAAAAAGTTAAACATGGAAAAAGATTACTTTAATTTAAAAGTAAGAGTTATTTTATGGCTGCTCAATTTCAAACAATTGAAACAATATTTCGTGGAAGAATGGCTGTATTTTTACATATTTTTCTTTCTTATTCTTTTAAAAGTTTCAATAAAGTGAGTTTTCTTTCTCAGTAAACTTGCAAATTCGACTGATAACCATAAATCTTAAAAATACATATACCGAGCTAAAATATAATTAATACACATGTAATTAGTGTCAAACGACACGAGACACGTTAATCGACATAAGACAAATATTTTAAAATCAGTATATCAACATGCTTTGCTTACTATTATTACAGTTATTTATCCGAATTTGTAAATACCTTTGTTTGTATGTAATTACTCACTCAAGAAGAAAACTCGGTTTATTGAAAATAACTGCAACTAATTAAATATACAATGGATATTCTAGGAAATAGTGTTTTTTAGCTATACTACACTCCCCGACAAAAACTTAAACGTGATAAAAATTTTAAGAATTTTAAGGGTTATAGGATTTCTTTACGAAACTAACAAGGTGTCTCAGTAAATTTGTATTCACATGAGTAAAATAAACTCAAAAATACATTGCGTAGGCTTTCACGGCCGGTGTAACTATAACTAACAGCTTCTTGCGGGTTTCGCCGTGTGTCAAAACTTTCGCTCGACGTTTCGCTGTTCATACTGACAGCTTCTTCAGGATAACTGAACTGTCAACATAACAGCAATGCATTCGCGAATATTCGTTACATCACTGCTTTATATATAAGAAATTTACCCAAGGGTTTTGCAATTTAAGCAAATATAATAATTCAGTTAATGGCCATCAAGAAATTGCAAATTTATCAAATATACTTTTCTGTTGAATATGTAATATTATTATAATTTAAATTACCTATCATTCCAATAGTATACTTCCAAATGCAATTTCTTTTGTAAAATAACACCTTCATTAAACAATAAAAACAAAGTTATTTACAGAAAATCGTTACATTATTTTTTTTTATTATCATTAATGTTGTATCACCGATATTGACAAAACATCTTTTTAAACCCGTTCGATGCACCAAGAAGCAATCAATTAAATTGTAAGGAAGGGATTAGAAATATCATCAAAAGTAAAATGTAATATACACTTTGTCTATTTTATATTTTAACCTACGACGTCGATTTTTGTCCATATGAATCAAATCGATACCTCAAGTCAAATTAAAAACCGTATAACCAGGATACCTTATGCGAGGTTTTTCAGTATTAATTTAAATTCGATTTTGAGTTTAAGTTAAAATTTTGCGATCAAACCGTATTTTAGTACTAAACATAGCATTAGTACTTTAAACCGAATAACAAATTTGTATACAGGAAGAAAGCGAAAAACAGGCGAGAAGTAACTAGTAATAAACCCCAATGCACAAACTAAGGGTGTTATAGACTAGATTTGATAACTGACAGATGCCATAATGGAAACCGGAAATGGTGCACTATTTAAGTATTGTACTTAAACAAAGCAGACACAGGGCTATCTCTACCTGTCACATTGCTGAATTATGCATGAAATCAATACTTGTATCTTTTTCTGTGAGACAAGCAGAAACTTCGCTTCTTTTTTCAACAGCAATACTTGAGAAAAAAGTATTCAAATCAGTAGATTGTTTTTACTCGTATGATACATCAATGACGTTGGTTAAAACATTAAATAGACAAAGCGTATGTTTAAAGGCACCAGTAATGTAAATGACACCAGGATTGTAGATGTACTCTGGCAAGCTTGATTCATACGCTCCGATTATCAAGAATAAAAGTGAGTGAAAGAATATTTATAATTAAAACATATTCTCAGTAGTACGTGAAAAATTGTACGCACTCACATACGCCATGAATCTTTTGAAACATTAACCCATCTCTCTATAGTGTTTACTTCGAAGCTTAACCATTCAAAAACTTACTTGCCAAAACTTTTGCAGTCGTTTTTTCTTGATCTCGTATGTTTTGATTCGTGCAAACATTGGATGCTGTAGCTGCGTTTCTTTTATATAATTCTGTAATGTACTGAATATAAGTCAGCATCTTAACCGCATAACTGGCTCCCACAGTTACGCACTTGCGCATTATTAACGCTAGCAAATTTAGGAAGCTATCGTATTTGAATGCTGGCCGTCTATCTCTAATAGCACTGGCCAGCATATTCACAAAGAAATCTGGAGAAACGCGTTTCCAGTCTATTGCTTCGCAAATAATGTGAACTTTTCTTAAATAATGACCCAATCGTTCTTGAAACAAGATAGAAAAATGGCCAATTTCAGCATCTCTTACGTCGCTTGGTATGGGCATTGCATGGAAATATGCCTGGTGATAAGCCCGATTACAGTCCAATGCCTTAATTACGAAAAAGTAATCACCCAGGCGTTCAAACGTTCTACGCAACTCTTCTAATGAATTTGATATACTATTTTTCTCAGAATTAGAATTTTGCACCTGTTCTGGCACACTTACTGCTGTCACCTGAGCAGTTACGTCAAACACCGGTATATCTACCTCTATTGATGCAACCGCATTAACCATTCTTGGTTTTTTCACAGTGAAAGGAACACAGACTTCTTTGGTAGCATGTGGGACGTATGCCACATATTCGTCAGAATGTTTCTGTTTTGATAATTTTAGTTCTTTACTTATGCTCGGCTCGCTGATAGTTCGTTTAGGTGAAATATTTGTTGTGGTGTCCTCTAATATTGGCATGCTCAGTCCACATGCACGTTCCTTCGACTTTTTCTTATCGGCAGCTTCAATTTCGGTCGCATTTGCTGATTTTCTTTTAAATGGCGTTAGCAATTTTGGAACCGCGATGTTCTTTTGAGATACGCCTTCGCCTTCGTGATTTTTAATGGGTGGTTCATTACAACGAGGGGAACATACGATTTTGCAGTGAGGGACATAATCAGGATCATCGTTCTTTACGGAAGATTTTCTTCTGGCGCCGATCTTTGCTGGGGCACCGTCTTTAGAATGAACTCGAGTTCGCTGAGTAGGAATATTTTCTTTCACCAAATCATTGTATTTTATCAATTCTCTGCCGTTATATTTGATTTTTGTGGAGCCGGATGTCTTTCTAGGATCAGTTGTATTATTATCCCTATAAATCACAGTCACGTTTGATGTTTCCGTAATATTTTCTGGAAAGTCGTCGTTATGCCTTGGAGTGAAAGTAAATTCTATTTCTGCAGGCTTCATGTACGTAGTTTGCGCGCTGAACAGCGATGGTTTCTCAGTAAAGTTTTACAAACATCAATGCTTTGTCGCCTTTTCGCTGGAGTTAATTTATTAAAAGTTTCTCGCACATTGCCATTTGGTATTCCAGGACTCAACAGCCAATTTCTGGACATCGATCTGGTAATTCTAAATGGCGTGTAACACAGAAAATCTTTTCCTTGAAGCGATTTTGATCTAACCAAATTTGATCTGGTCTCACATTGCTCTTGCTGTAAAGGAATACAACTTTTGCCACGCCTTCTGGAATTAGCTACATCTTTCACGGGTTCTTTGCTCATAATTTCTTCCACCTCTTTGTCATTCAAAACACTATTTAATACATTATCGCATTCTAGACTTGCCAATGTCTTATCTAGCAGTTTAATGCCTTCATCATTCAGCAAGGAGCTGGATGCTCGAGTTTCATGTGTGGGCGTAGCTATTTGTTTTGTAACAAAAACTTGCTTATTTTCATTCAAATATACACGCTGGTTGCATTTTGTCAAAACTTCATTTGAAGGTCTAAGTGATTTATCTTCTATACACATTGATTTGATACTTTTCGAATTCTCATTGGTAACTCTTTCTGAACGCATTTCGCTTTCTTTGTCGCAGGATCTTTCAGATCTTTTCACTTCATTATTTTTGTCATGTTTATCACTATTATTACTCAACTTCGCCTGTTTCTGTTTAGAATTTGTTTTTTCATATTTTCCGCCCTTTCTTTCAAGATCTTTATGATCCCTTATGCGCTCTTTGTACACCTTCGCGTATATGTTTGCGTCTTTCTTAGCTGACTTATTATTTAAGACATCACTTCCATTAGCAGCATTATCCGATTTCTTATTTTCAATATTCTTTTTATAAATATCTTTTCGTATTGCTTTGAATTCATCTGCTTTACCACATTTTTCAGAAATAATACCAGATTTCAATACGTCACGATTAATTTTGACTATAATAGAATTATTGGCAACTGACGGCATATCTAGAACTGTCGATGCAACGCTTTTTGGCTTTTGCTCGATTGGTTTGCCAAGTTCATTTCCTTTCGAACTCTTTCGAACATTCGATGAATTGCACGAAGACATTAATTTCCCATCACGCTCTCTAAACTCACACTTCGCGGTATTAATGGTATCAGGCAGAGGTTTTTGGTTGTGCACGTCTTTATATCTCTGCACGCAAGATTGACTTTTCATCCGAATATTTTCTTTAGATGAAGGACTTGCTATATTTTTAAAGACCTTCTCATTCGTGGTTTTTTCTAAAGACTTATTTGCATATCTCGACAAGTTATTCTTCTGTTCGTTTTCGATTGACCTCGAAGACGATTTTACGTTAACGTTAGCACATTTCTTCTGGTCGTTATCAATCGACCTAGAAGACGATTTTCCGTTAACGCTTGCACCTTTTACATTTTCAGACATAGTGGTTTCAAATAATATAGATTGTTTCTTATGTGGGAACATATCACTATCACTAGTTGCAGTAGTGTTATCTTTGGAATAGTCTATTCTATTATGATTTAAGTCTTCGTTTGTACTCTCCTCTATACGCGTTGCAGAATTTGTTTCTGGCGAATTATCTTCTTCGTCCTCTAAGTGTACGGTTTCGGCGTCACTTAAATCGAGATTAAAATCTTCAGTCTCCTGTGCCGGCGTGTCATTAATATCTTCAAATTCTCTGTCACAACTTAATTTGTCGTGTTTATTCGTGTTTTCTTCCTCACAGACAGATCCTTTAGCTTTAGAAGATATTACAGCAGTCGAAGTTTTCTCATATTTGTCATACACCCTTGCAGGTCTTATGTAATTGTTCCGCCTTCTGTGTACATTAAAATTGCGATTTCCTCTTAAACTTCGTCTTTGATAACTTGAGCGGTATAGTCTTTCGTCAGAGTAATAGTTTTTATACTCGTAATAGTTTTGATACGAATATCCTGCAGTATTCTGACGACAATTCATCAAAGTATTATCGCTATATGGCCTATGGGATGGATAATTCAACCTCAATTCTTTTTCATAGTTGTTCACACTGAAATGAAAGAATGCATAATTAGAAATCGTAGTTACGTCATACGCAATAGTATTAGCCTAAAGCGCTTTCATACATATTCGTATATCCTCAAAACTACAAGATTTTTACGATTAGAAATGTGAAGAGTAGAAGATAATTAATCATCTTTATATTAGATTCAATTAAATATTTCAAGGAAGGATCATCAAGACACTAATTCCCAGAATTGAAATTTGCTATCTTAAAACTCCATAAGGATGAGAAATAAAACTATCCTGTAGTTAACATTTAATCAGTGGCGGCTCGTGAGTTATGAAAGAGGGTGGGCACAAAATAAAAACTTGCCTATTTTTGTACATAAAATCTATTCTCCTATTTTTCATGTTGAAAAAGACGTCTATGACTTTGTTGTAAAAATGCGTTCAGTCGATCTTCTGACATTGTGCTTCTCAGAAAATTTTTAATGCATTTGAGGGTGGAAAAACATCGTTCACATTCTGCTGTCGACATGGGGGTTGTACAAATAATATCCAACAGTTTGTATGTTTCCGTCAAAACTGTTTTTAGGTTGTTGTCTGTTAGGAACACTAAAAGTGGCATAGCACCACCTACACCTACGGCACACATATCATCGCGTTCATAAATTACTGAAAGTTCACGTTTCAATTTACGCAGTCCAACACAGGATTCACAGTTTTTTTATACACATAATTAACCGACGCAAAATATGACGATTTTTTTCCACATCTTCGTTGTATTTAATTTTATGTCGTCAATTAGCACTGTCTAAATGTTCACGTATGTCCACTTTGACTAGAATATTAAAATTCACGCATGCATTCATGTGAGAAACGGAATTTTCGTGTTTCTTTGCCCTCTCTACGATATGCTTTTATTCATTTAACCCGTGTTTATTCCACGCACTAACCTCTTTCTTAAAAATTAAGCAGATAAAACAAAATAGTTTATTTCTTAATGAACATCCGCACATCCACTCATATTTTTCATATATATTTTTATTGAATACTCTATTGTAAGTTCGAGTTTTACTTGTGGAAGTGTAGTTTATTTGAAGATCAGGAATAAGGTTTCCTTTCTTCTTAATTAAAAGTTTTTCCTCAAATGAAAGCGGTTTTTTTTGAAAGATTTTGCACTCAATTAACTTCCATCATCAATAATAAATGTCACTTCAAGCCTTTGAAATCACACATTCGCGGTACGCGTTCAAAACGATACAGTCACAATAAATGCAAGTTACCATACAAGCGCATATGGCGAAGAACTCCTCCGATTCATACTCGAAATAGGTACATCGGAAATAGTGCCCCGCCACATAGTTTTGAGCGTTCGCATAAGCGCTAGTGTCTGTGGTGTGGAAGGAAACTTTGATACCATCGTTAAAAACTACGTAAAAATAATAAAATAAAATGATGCACTGAATTACATGCGAATTTCTTTCTGTGTTTATCTTGGTGGTTGGGTGGGCACGTGCCCTTGTGCCCTTTAGTACCAGCCGCCACTGAATTTAATGGTGCAAAAAGATCACAATAAGTTAGCGGAAATAACCTTGCTCATCGGTAACCAAATATGAAATATCTTCTACATAAATAAATTATTGTTGTAGACTTAGGGGAGGGAAATAAAGAGTAAAACGTGCAAACTTGGTGAATAAAAGAATTGAGTTCCATTGATTGGAATATTAATGAAGTAATAAGTAATAAAAGAAAATGTGATAGGTAAATCAATGTAAAAATTCTTAAACTGGAACAACCATCAATTTTACAGCAATCGAAGTTTCATAAAATGGATAATTTTCTTAATCCTCTCACTGCGCATAGTTTGAGAATTATGTGCATCTGTTATTTGTCGGTTGCGAGTATACTCGTCTTGCGTAGTAAAAGGGTTAAATAATTGACAATCACGTGGGATATTTTGTATTTAATAATTGAACTATAAAACCTGAAATATTTTCTGTAGTTGTTTCAAGTTATTAAAAAATTTTGTTATATATAACACAATAAAAGTTACCTTTGAAATGTATGGAAAGTTAATGAATTGGATTAAAATATTTACTAAATTATATGGATTACAAAAGATAAGCCAACAATTCCAGCGGATAATAAGTTAATAAACATAAGTCTGGATTAAAAATTATTATTTATCATTATTACACGGATTATCCCTTTACGTTTTTGAAAATATTTCAATAAGGTAAACATAGGGATTTACAAATTAAACACAAAGAAATTTGCAAATCTACTGTATAAATGGATGAACAAATCCATTGAAAGATTAGTAGTAAAATTTATTTTATCTACCTTCCACATCTGTTACTGAAAAGATTTCCACAAAAAAATATACTCCCACTATTATTTAGCCGTAAATAAAATAGGACAATTATTGAAAATTTTGTTGTATATAACAGAATAAAAGTTACCTTTGAAATGTACGGAAAGATAATGAATTGAATTAAAGAAGAACTAGTATTTGGTCGTAAATAAAATCGCACATTTATCGAAATTATACAAAACATGGACAAAAAATTCAAAAAGCCCTTCGAAATAAATTATAATTTATTTGTAAAGTAACTTTCGAATTTTATTTTTTTTTGAAAACGACTCTTTTTAGTAAATATTGCAGTAATTTCCTGAGCATTTCTGTAAAAATAAAATTTAGAATATGGCATAAATAGAACCGTACTATTGGAAATCCAAAATAAGAAAAAGACATTATCAAGGAATTCCGAAAATTAGCTCTACTGGCAACGTGTGAAATCATTCAAGTTGGTTTTCTGAGGTTATCTAACAATCTTATAAACTGTATCTGGTATAAAACGAGCGGAAAGTAGATGATTTATTGTCGTGTTTGCGCTATTTTCAAAATGTAATATAAATGAATGTGCACATAATGTATTTGCAGAAGTGTGCTGTACTGTATTGCCTTTTTGGATTTTGTCATATACTAGCTCCGAATAGCACACCCAAAGTTACAGTTTCCATGTCGGAAAACATGCGAGATAACTGTTTCTTGGACTCTGCATTCTCTGGTGTGCTCGTCTAACTGTGCTCGGCTAAATCTTCTGATTGGGAAGAGTTAAAATGTGTGCTTATTTCAACCCCTATCATACCCAACTAAGTTCGACATATCTTCTAGCTTCAAAGTTAAAAATGTGTTTTAGGGGTGTAACTTTAGAGGTGTCTTGACTTCCCCTGCAAGTGAATATAAGCAGCTAGAAAAAATACCGGCCGATTATTTTTTACTGCTCTACATGCTGCAATATTTTATCAAAATAAGAGGTGGCCAGTCGGGTGACTTTGCTTGTTAATGCGCCTGTGATTAGCTATTTTGTGTGTGCGTAACAACAAAATGTGAACAGCTCGCCACAGCCCATAATCAGTTATCATTTATATTGTCATATACTAAAAAAAATCTATTTCATCGTTTGTTACCAGTTGGATTTTACGGAGGTCATGATGACATGAACGCTCCTGAAATAAATTCCAGAATAGTTCGCCAAGCTAAATTTTGTAATGAAATTAGTTAAGTGTTCCGATGAAATAAATGAATGATTTAGTGCGATGCTAATAAACACATCTATATTATTTCTGAATTCGAATGCATATAAAATTCTTTGGTCCCTTTTTGGCGATTTTAGCCTGTCAAAACAATCTTGTAAGTATTCACTGTTCTTGCATAGAGTCCTTTGCAATAGAAAGTACATGAAGTTACATGCGCAATGAACGAATATTGGTAGTCGATTCCTCTACGCAACAGTAGCCGGCAGCGGGGTGTAATTGACGTTAGGTTTTGGTGAAATGTACCATTCTTAATTGCAATGGACTCTATGATTAAGATATTGATTTAGAAACATCTGTAATTGTACTTCTTATTAGACTAAAGCCATTTAAAAATGTCTTAAAAAACCAACATAGTAGGTGTATCACCCAAAATGAAACAATTAAAATAAATTACAAACTGAAAGAGAGAAAGTTTGTGTGTTACCAAAACATTTATATGTTAAAATCCATACACACTGCTAATGCACTTTATATTCTATTCAGAGTAATTCTACTGGTAAGCAAATATTTTTGCTAGTTCATACGATATTCAAGAAAGATCCTACGTAGAAACAGGTATTACAGGTCAACGTTCGATGCAATGCAGTTTTATCAACAAAATAACATAGCAAATTAGTGTGTCTACGGCAGACTTACAAGGGAACTTCGGGAACTGTAAATCGCAAATTCTAATGAAACTCTGTCAGTTTGTAGATCTCATAAAGTGTTATATAAAAACACCCCTGTTGCTGAGGAACTTCATGTTTAGAGGGTGCAATTTAACTTTAAATTCAGCCAAATTTCATTTATCGAAAAAAAAATAATATAAATATACTGTGTGGCCCACTAAGTGTGCAACAAATGGGAATTTTCTTTATTAGTTGCTCGATTGCAAAGTAAATACTGCAAACGTTGATGCATGCTTGACATCTAGACTGGGCACACTTAGATTGTCAGTCAATTAGCTTACAGGGCAGACCAAGAAATATGAAAATCGTATAAGAGTAAAATATCCTCATTTCCAAGAATACACCAAAATGTTATTACAATTAGTTGTTTAAATTTAAAAATTCATCCAATGCATCCCTATTTTAAAAAAGAAAAAATCGTAAATTTTTCATTAACCCTTGTATAATATTTGTTGTTTAAGTAATTAATATTATTACTTATTTAAACTAACTACAAGAACATTTCTTTTCAACAATTTCCACTAAATTTGGAAAATGTATTTAGGAATTTAGGAATTTTTGAATTTATTTAGACATTTCTGTCGTATGTAATGTTTTTTTTTTCTCTTTAGGCTGTAGTTAATTTCTATTAGTTACTAGTATTACATCTAATTTATTTACCTCACTGTTTAAATTTTTAATTAATTAAGTTTTTGGTTCTTTATGTAGTTAATTCAATCACCTCTAGGTATTTTTGCTGGTTTATACCTTGTTTGAAGCATTTTTTGCAGTGTTTTCTTTATTAATAATTATATTTTGTTTTAATTTAATTATTAATAATAATACATCATCTTTGGTGTGATTCATGTATTACGTTCATTTATGGAATCATTTTAACATACTTTAGTATGAGTGTCACGAGTTAAGTTTTTTTTAGGCTGTATTTAACTTTCTGTTAGTTATTAGTACTACATCAAATTTAGTTACCTTATTCTTTCAATTTTAATTATTTAATTACTTAGCTCCTTATTTAGTTAATTCAATCACCTCTACGAGGTATTTTTGTTAGTTTATACCTTGTTTAAGGTATTTTTTGCAGTATTTCTTTAATGTTAAATATACTTTGTTTTAATTTAATTATTAATAACATCTTTTAATATAGTTCCACGTTTCACGTTCACTTATGAAATCATTTTTGAAATTATTTAGACATTGCTGTCGTATGCAATGTTTTTATTAGGCTGTATTAATTTCTATATGCTTATAAGGTTCAGTTCTTTGTAATACTTTGAATTTTTGATTTCATTTTTTACTGTTTCAAATTTTTAAATTTTATAAGAGTTCATTTCCGATCGAGTGTTGTTAGCGCGGTTAAGCGAGTTATTCGCTTAGTGCTTATTGTAAACTTTTGATTTTTTAATATGTTACCAGCACTTTTTAATGGCTTAAAAATCACTTTTTTAAGATTTTTATAATAGTTCATTTCCGATCGAGTGTTCGATGGTTTACATGTTGGCGCTAATAAGCAAGTTATTTGCTTAGTGCTTATTGTAAACTTTTGATTTTTTAGCTTGTTACCAACCTTTTGTAATAGCTATTATAATTGTCTGTTGGAGCCGTTTTACACGCACGAGAATTTTTACATAAATCACACAAATATCTATCATCCGTATTTCTAGCACCTTATCGTGAATTTGAAATAAAATTTTCTACTTTGAAAGACAGTTCTTGAATGTTCATATTATTATTGCAAAATATTTACCTTATCAAAAATAATATCAAAATCTTAACGTTGAGTTACACATCGTTGCAACAGGCACGAAATTTGTAATCGCTTGACTCTTATACGATTTTTATATTTTTTGGTCCGTCTTAGTAAAGGAAATTTACATTTGTTGTACACTTAGTGGACCACACTGTATAGTAAATGGCGGGCTTGCACTGTTTAAGCAGCCCTTTCGCCTGGTTAAGCTATTTATATACTGTAACGATATGTCTTGCACTTATTTGATCGATCTGCAGAAATTGGTTGTAATTGTTCTATTTGTCATCAAATACTGTATTCAGGTGCAATTTAGATAACTATACAGGATGTCCACAAAATTATATCGCTACCTTTTTAATTGGTATTAATTTAGTAGTTCTAATTGATATTATGAATTAATTTCACTAATTGCCTCCCTATTAAAATTTATTTAATTAGCTAGATTACTAAATTGTTACAAATTAAATGTTTATACGCATAATCTCATTATTTTGAAGAAAACGTGAAGATTTTTTCGCATAACACATCTATAAGCCTCTGTGGGTGATGGCGACAACCTTACATCTCTGTAATGCAGGAAATGCTGACACTATCATTGCTGAACCTTGAGACGGCATGATAAATCATTATCAGTAAACGTGTGAAGTAATATATCTTTAAAATAAAACCGTACCAATCATACAAAACACATATTTTATATATGTTTTTTTTGTTCTTAGCATTACTGTTATATTGATTGCAGAGTAAAAAGTTATTATGTATTTTTCAACTTCCGGAAGAGATCTGGTATTTAATACACATATTAGCGCCAGGCATTTTAACCAGATCGGCTGTTGACATGATAAATCGCGGTTCACCAAATCTGCTTGCTTGCGTATTCTTATTTGTACAAAAAATAGTACACAAACTTCCTGCGCTACACCAGTGGCGGCTCATGAGTTATGAAAGAGGGTGGGCACAAAATAAGAACTTGCCTATTTTTTGTACATAAAATCCATTCTCCTATTTTTCATGCTGGAAAACACGTCTATGATTTTGTTGTAAAAATGCGTTCAGTCGATCTTTGACATTGTGCTTCTCAGAAAAGTCTTAATGCGTTTGAGGATGGAAAAAACATCGTTGACATTCTGCTGTCAACATGGGGGTTGTACAAATAAAATCCAACAGTTTATATGTTTTCGTTAAAACTTTTTTTAAGTCGTTGTGTGTTATGAACACGAAAAGTAGCAAAACACCACCTACATCTACGACACGCATGTCCTCGCGCTCATAAATTACTAAAAGTTCACTTTTCAATTTTACGCTGTCCAACATAGGATAAGATTTCACATTTTTTTGTACACATAATTAACCGACGCAAAATATAACGGTTTTTTCCACATTTTCGCTGTCCTTAATTTTATGTCGCAAATAAGCACTCTCCAACTTTTCCGGCAACATTAAAATCCACGCATGCATTCATGTGAGAAGCGGAATTTTCGTGTTTCTTTGCCCTCTCTGCGATATGCTTTAAATCATTTAACTCTTGTTTATTCCACGCACTGACCTCTTTCTTAAAAATTAAACAGATAAAACAAAATAGTTTATTTGTTAGTGAACATCCGCACATTCACTCATAAACTCTATTGTAAGTTCTAGTTTTGCTTGCGGAAGTGTAGTTTATTGGCAGATCAGGAATAGGCCTTCCTTTCTCCTTAGTTAAAAGTTTTTCCTCAAATAAGAGCGGTTTTTTTAAGACTCTGCACTCGATTAACTTCCATCATTAATAATAAACGTCACTTCAACTTTGAAATCACACATGCGCGGTACGCGTTGAAAACGATGCAGTCGCAACGAATGCAAGACGTTAACTGACGTGGAGACACGGCATTGCGTGCCCCGAAGCGATCGTATAAGCGCATATAACGAAGATAAACGGAGCCATCCGATTCATACTCCAAATCGGTACATCGGAAAGAGTGCCCCGGAACATAGTTCGCTTCGCATAGCGTTCGCATATGCACGAAAAAATTGTTATATTGTTGGACCAATTTCTGTTTTGCCTAGGGGTCATTTGCAATTTAACTACCGTGCTAACGGCACGTTCTGATTCCTAAAAGTACCTCTTAGCACCCTTTCTTGCAAGAGAGTTTGGTTCTTCATTTCCAAGAGTGAAATGAGTGTCCAGGTACCCAGATTAGGAATAATTTATTAACCGTTCCCAAAAGGTTTAAAATGTTTTTACAGCTCCAAAGCAGTTTCAAGTTGCCCGACTGTCGCCGACGATTTTTATTGATTTGTGTCTGATGTTTTTATCCAAAATCTTCTCAATGACATAGATTAGCGTGAACCTATCTGATTTTGCTAGTTCTATTACAATAAAATATTGAACTGAAAATAATCTTTTGGACGAAAAACTTTTTTGGAGCAGCCACAGTAACTTTTTCGACGCCAGAATTGAAATGAAACCGAATTTTTTTTATTTTCTTTAGGCCGGAACCAACCCAGGATCGTTATTTTAGTTATTTTATTTATAATCTTAAGGCAACGTTACTTTATCAGAGTTAATTGAAGAAGCATCTAAATGTCAATGATTTTTTTTTCCAATTAGAAATTTTAATGTATTTGGAATTCAATAATTTTTAATTTTTGATTTAGTTTTATAGGAAGCATTTATAGTTATTTAATATAATGTATTAATTGAATCAAATTAATCATCGAATTGACAACTGAATTAGTGATCCAATATAACTAACCTAAAGAATTCTACTAGATTTCCGTTCAACAATGAATATACGTAAAATTTTCTTGAATACTGCTATTAAAAACAAACTATGATAGCCGCTTCTGCAGTCTAGATACAGATACCCATGTATTTTATCCTTAACCTTGGAGAAGTCGCGTCTCGATAGCGGAATAGGAGTTTGTGTGCTAAATGGCACCCGTGAGGTGCCAGTGATTTCCGGATATACATATACAAGAACAGCGTCTAGAAAAAATATTTTTTTTATGCTTTTTATATATACTCGTTTAGAATAATACATCCATGGTACAACTATACAAGGTATGCTCGCAACGAGAACGTTATTCTGCTTTTCTTGCCGAGACGCGTCATAGAAGCTACCAGTTGTCAAATATTACTAATGCAACCTAATGACCCTAGACGCCTCTGGGCAAGAACAGCAGAATAACGTTCTCGTTGCGAGCATACCTTGTGTAATTATATCATGAATACATCCATTTTTACTATAAAAGAGAGGAGAGTTTCTTTAAATAGATTATGGTTAATTTATGGCTACCTGCAAGTTCCTTAACCATAAAATTTATACCAGGAGTTTAAGGGCTTTCCAAGAACCTGTTCAATGAGATAGCCTGCATCATTTATATAGGTAGGTAGAAAAAATACAGGCCAAAAACGCTAATCTCATAAAAGTAAGGTATAATTTAATGGCTTAATGAATTTATAGGAGGTATGGTATAATAGAACAAATTCCGAATAATTGATAAGATTAAAACCCGAAAAACTGACAGTTTCTAGAAAATTAATGGTTAAGAATATAAAGCCCATAAGCTCCTTAAATTTCACTAAAATATGTATTTTTCGTAAAAACGTATCAGTAACACAGACCTCTCGAAAATGTTTATTAAACGTACAGTCGCCGACAGTATTTGATGGTGCTAAATATTAATATCGGTGACTGTACAAATATTTTATAACTTTTTACCCTCTGAATCTAAAACTAAAATTACTTTAATAATTACTGACTCAATTTTTTTCTGCCATTTCACTTTCATCAGAAAAAAATCGATTTCAAATATTTTTAAATATTGTAATTAAAACTAAAATTGTGATTGAATTACCAAAAAAAAAATATGTAAAATTTAAATAATTTAACAGATAATACAAATAAGAAAGCTAAAAAGCATGTTGAATTTATAGAACAGTGACGGATAAATGATAAAAGCACAATAACAAATCTTTACAATGTTTTGCAATTTGATAAGATAAGAAAAATAGAAAAAGAAAGTCACAAGGGAATTCACGAATTATTACTCGCAGATTTTGATGAAACTTTGTTAGTTTGTTGATTCCATGGAAACATATAAAAAAAGTTTCAATGGAAGACCCATGTTAGCTAGCGACACTGTACGATATGAACTAAATTTAAAAAAAAATAGTTATATTGCACTGAGTAGTGTCTGTGCCAAGTTATTCAGGCTAAGTTGTCCCAGATAAAATAAAAATATCTGCAAGTGATACGTATTGTCCGCTAGTCAAATATTTTCAAAATTAACTACATTTTTCCTTCTGCCTGTTGCCGGGGATAATATACTTCTACATCCAAACTCAAAAACTATCACATATGGGCGTTTAGCGTCTGGTACAATTTTAGACTGATTTTCGACGTACAATGCAGCGACATAATAATATTCAGAGTACCTCAATAGGATAAGTAAGTAAGGTAAAGTCAGGTAAGTGTGTAGTAAAAATTGCATAGTGTGAAGAAAATGTAACATTGTTCACATAATAACACATTTTGATAAATTTTACACATAGAAGTACGTAATATATGCCCAGTTGTAAGCCTTCAGTAGATACGCCTTTTATAATTATCAACGGTTTACTAGAAAAAAAAAGAAATTTTAAACACTGTCAATACTACACACTTACCCAGCAAAATGGGGCAAGTGTGTAACCGTTCCGCATTTTATATATTAATAGCATTATCCTTTAGTTCGGCCAAGAGTATAATACTATACTGATGCCTTTTTAATAAGGTATGATAAATTTACAAGATATCTAAGTTATTACACGTTAGGAGATGTGAATTTTTATTTGTAAAACTAGTATGAAGTTTAGTATATTAGTAATATAACAGAGAACATCCATATTTTAATTTTAAAAATAAATGTAGCCAAACTACACACTTGCACCGGTTACACATTTACCTGACTTTACCTTACACTAAAATTCAAAATTTTGTTGACATGATCATCTAAATTATTTCTGTATACATTGCTTGATAAAAAAAAAGTGATTATAACCGTTTTCTGAAATTCGATCAAATAAGCTTCATATACGTCGTTCCGTGTTTATTGTAACACCCTGTATATAAATATTTATACCAGCCAAGTTCGCCATTGAAACTTTTTTCAATTTTTCACCGTCTAAGTTATTTTTGATAAATGAAATTTTGGTCGAATTTCAAGGGCTTTCTGCACCCCCCAAAACCAAAGTTTCGCCGCAACAGAAAGTATTCTTGCAGTCTACAAACTGCAAGCGGCAATTCGCGAGGTTCCCTTGCGAGTGTATACCTGATACAATTCTTTTTAAAAGCACATGTGAAATGTTTTCATCACTTCTCGATTAGTAATATACAAGTTATACTAAAGCACATTAATTAATATTTTTTGCGAATAGCAATTTTGTTTACAAAACTAAAAAACTAACTTTCTTAAAAAAACGAGAGGTATATGTTGGCCATTCCTTCTGGTTAACTTAAAATTATTAAATATCGCCTCACCAACGTATAAACTCGCACATCCGTATAACGGCAGAACGCTAAACCTTAACACTACAAACATAAGTTAGGTACTGAAGCTGCATATTCTCAAGGCAATCCTCCATTGGGTCGTGCATTGGGTACAAATAAACAAGTGGAATGGTTTTATTATGTCTTTGAGCTCTACAACCCGTACAGTAAAATTGGCCGTTCTATATAAGACATCTTCCTGGTAAAATTGCCTACATTTTATGACATTACGACAACTATTTCGATCTGCAGAAGACACAAAACGCAATGTATGTATAAAATTTTATTATATAAATAATGCATGACAGATATGCACTTATAAACATGCTTTTTTCGTATGCGTACTTCAGAGATTTTATAACAAATAAGGTGGTTAATGTTTAATTATTCATAAACAACGTTTTTGCTTAAAAACATCTTTGATGAGGAACTATATTATTGTTAACAAATTTCTGTTTTTTTTAAATTTTAATTTAAGGAAATAAATTTTTATATTTTTGTTAGTGTATCGAAGGAATGAAATATATTTTGTTTTCTTAGGATTACGTTTGTTATGATGAGGTGTTTAGTCTAGTATGTAGTTCGTTAGGCATATAGGATTTTTTTTAAGAATTGATATGAGAAAGAATTTAGTCTGTAAGTTGATATTATAGAGAGACGTTGCGAAATAAAAATTGTTAAAGAAGTAAATTTATCTAATTTAAATATTAAAATTCAGTTAACATTTTATTTGTTTGTGTAGTATGGATTGAAGTTTTTTTTTATATTTAGTTGTTTAATTCAATAATATAATAAACCTGAAAATATTTAGCATTTAGTTAAGGCGTAGTAAAAATTCAATAACGCACTGACTTTTTTTACATCCACAGAGCAAGTATGTACCTACACGACTTGAGAAAAACCGCACACGATCATATTCACCACATGCGATAACACACTGCACAAGTTGCAAAACGATATTCAAGGTTTTACGCATTCATCAGCTTTATTTTTATATGAACAAAACAGACAGGAAAGATAGATTTTGAGTTCTAAGCGATTTAGGACCCTACTTTTAAAGCAATTACAACTTTCGTCTTCAGTTTTCGCCGACATATAAAAGATTTCCGTGTAATAACAAGCAATAAGAATATTTGCTATTGGGAAACATTAGTGGACTGAAATTATCACCAATATAATGAGTATACACTTATAATCAAAGATGTCTGTGTTTGCTTCTAATATATCAAAAAAATCGTGCGTTTGTGAACCAAGATTTGGAATCTGACTTGTTGAATCTTGTTCAAGCGTATTTATACGAACTGTGTGGCACAGGAAAGCTCTGGCTACACAAAACTATATAATATACGTGAAATATAAATTTAATGAAATAAATTTAAGAAATTGCGTGGTAATTTTTGTCCTTTCATTCGTTTTCTTTTTTTTGTAACTTCACTTTTATGGCTTATACGTTTTTACTATTACATTGATGACCAAAAATATTTCCTATAAACTCAAAAGAAACTGCGTCAGATCTTTTTGTAGACGATGAAGTTCCCTTCGTGTTTGTAATGAACTTGAAAGAAACTTAATTCTCGAAAAAAGAATCTAACGAATTTTGTTCGTTTAAATAAATGATATGGTACCTGAAGAGTTTTTGACGCTTTTGTATTTAAAAATTGTTATTTTTACATTTGAGATAAAGAAAGGTTATTCTAGCAAAATTATAGAAACTCGATTTTAGACTCGAAAAAAAAAAGAAACAAGAGAAATCTTTTGACAAAAATGTTCCTTTTGGTAAACTTACTATGCATAATAATACTTTTTATGATCACCAACTCACTCCTTAAATTACAGAAATAACGAATATATTTAATCATTTTTTTTTATAAAAATAAGGATTTTCGATACTTAAATTTTCAAATAGGAACCTAAAAAAAGAACAACTTTGTAATTATTTTATTTACCATTTGTCTTTGGACGTATCTGTCATATTTTCATCGCCAATAAAAGGCTATTGCTGTTAACAAAAATATAGCAACCTAAAATGTTTTATTGTAGGGTAGAAGCACAAGTGAATAAACACTGCCCCATGATTTATTATAACCAGTATTATTTGTTGCTTAGATAAAGTTACTGCTGGAAAGCGCAAATTCATATTTTGTACAAAATTACGTGTTGTTTGTACCTTTGTCTGTGGCGAAGAAAATAGTAAGGAAACACGCAAATAAAAACACTGTCAATAAAAAACTGGCGTCTAAATGCCTTGAGTTGGTTGGTTGCCGACATAACCGCAAAACTTAGAGCTGTAATGTGTAAAACACGAAATTCCTTCGTTCATTTACTGCTGCCAATATTATACCCAATAAATGAACATTTTGTTCATTTACTGAGATATCATGTTGCAGTTGCAGCTATCAGTATTTTGAGTTTTATATGACACCTGTTTAAAGGTGTAATAAAATTGTCAGCTTGGTTATTTGAAAATTCGGTCCTGTCCAGTAAATGAATGATTGCCGTCATAGCTTATTTACTAGATGCATCAGCCGTGTAAATAAACTAGTAACTGTAATAGCTATGTCCAATCTGATCTCCTCCTTTAATTCTCCTTTTCTTCTAAAAACTGCAGCTTTCAAAGGAGAATAACTGAAAATGCATTATTTAAAATATGGATAATTTACAAAAAAGGCAGTGGCGAGGAAATTGTTCGTCAGTTTGATGTTATTCAATGTTCTGAGCAAGGCGATGTCAGCATTAATGTGGAACATGTTAATGATTTAGAAAAGCAAAATTTTCCAATTAACTTTTTTCACCCAGAGAGGATAGACGGCATTTTTTTCGAAGCAACTGAATTAGATAACATACAAACACAGCAAAACTCACAGCACTTTGTCGAAATTGAGATAGATATCCTGCAAACAGTGAGCGAGAAAGACATGAAAGTGAGGGAGAATTTAAATACTGGGTAAGGGAAGTTGCAAAAACTATCTGTGTAGAGATATTGTCTCTTATCATCAAGGGGTTTTTTCAAAATAATGTTAATGATTTAAATCGTCCTGAAGTAATAGTGCATAGCAATGTTATTGTTAATAAAAACTTCAATTCTAAGAATACATCATCCTAATACTTCCAACGACCTAAGACACAAAGACTATCAAAAGGAAGTTTCTTAGTACTTCTGTACTATCAAAATATGCCATAATATACAGGTATTCCATTTAATTTTTCACAACTTTAGTGTGTAACTTTTCTTTGAGTCACGCTGTATAATTCGAAATAATTTTGAAATGTGCTCCTTCTGAACCTGTATAACCTTTAACAACAAAAAAAAAATGAAAATATGTTACCACTTTTCGTATATAAACCGACGCGAATGTGGTGCCCCACGCTGCATATATTAATATTTACCTATTTTTTTGATATTATTGTATTCGTTGTTAATTTATATTCTTAGAGCCGTTTTACACGTACGAGAATTTTTACATAAATCATAACAAAAATTATCCCGAAAATTTTGGTGAGAATTTTCGTAAGAAATTTCAGGTCATTTTACACAGGAATAAGTTTTAACCGGAATTTTCATTGATATTTGTTGTTATAAGTAGGTGCATTTGTTAAATTAAATTGTTATTTGATTATGGTTATCATAGAAATCCTAAATAAATAGCAGTTAACCAATAAACCAGCAAAATATGGATCATAATTGTTTAGATTTAGGTTACAACTGAGAAGTGCAAATGGAAGTAACCTTATTCCTGTGTAAAATGACCTGAAAGTGTCGCGACAAAAATTCTTACGAAAATTGTCACCAAAATTTTCGGGATAAATTTTGTTATAATTTGCGTAAGAATTCTCGTACGTGTAAAACGGCTCTTAGAATATCTACATTCTATTTTCCCCTGTAAGCATGTATGTACGCATTCTTAAGTTTATATTTTAAGTATATCTACCTTAATTAATAAACTTAACTTTGTAACTTTGGAAATAAAGAAATAAAGTGCCATCTTTCCTAACATTTTATTTTTATTGTCTTATGTTTGTCATACATATTTTTTATATTTTGTTACTTTGATGGTACATGGCACAAGAACTCTTTTACTTTTTTAAGATAAAAGAAAACTAAGAAGAACGTAGACAGATTTTTTCCTTAAACTATTATGGATACGAAAAAATATTTCAATTTTGTATATAATACTTTTGAACTTATACCTTCTACCTACGCTCGGGGACTTCCAATAAAAATATTGTCAATACAATATGCTAAACAAACGAACAATAACACAAGAACGATTAGAACTAAAAGCAAAATAGTAAACCTTTTCGCATTTCAAGTGAGTAACAAAAAGAAATATTTTAATACCATAGGCGTCAAAATCAAGAGGCGTCTGTGATTTGACGCCACCGGGCGCTGTTCTTTGGCGCCTAGCGCCGTCTAGCCTCTTTCTTATGGGTAAGCCAAGAATTGGATGAATCATCGTTTATTTATACAGCACTCGATTGTATCAATGTTAAAATAATTCTGGTAATGGTTAAATTAAGGATACTATTTTCAATTGGTAACTTAAGGAGCTTATAGGGGTCGGTTTTTTCATCGGGTTTGCCCATCGTTATAACCGACTTAGAACCGATAATCAATTTTAATTATTTGTGCAAGGTGATTGAACGTATTTCTTTATTATCTCTGATAGCGGTCTGCTAAGATTTTTAATTCAGAAATTTAAATGATTTTTTTACCAAAGAAATCAAGTGATTGTGGAATAGTAAATTTTAGATAAATTTACAATATATTTTGTAATTTCGATTTAATTTCTTTTCCTTTGGTTTTAGCGGAATGTTGTGTTAAAATTATTTTGTTATTGATGTCATCTCCTTTTTTATATGGATGCTTACATATACATCTTGAACAGTAGTTATTTTCTTTTAAACTATATATTTAAATGAAAATGATCAAATATAATGGTAAAATCGTCTATTATATTATTCCATAATTCATTTTTGAATTATTAGGTTCGTCGTGTGTTAATAATGACCCTCTTTCTCTTAGTTCTGTTTTAAAAGTTCAGCGTTTTGCTATATTTGCTTAAAATGTTGTCACTTTCCTTGAAGTAACCACGTTTGTGCAAAGAGTCGAAATATCTTTTACAAACAACATCACTCTGAAGCAAGTTTGCTGCGTATCGTCCAGCTTTATTTTTATCTCCCAGTACATAACGTATGTGTGCACCTGCTTATGTAAGGAATAAAATTATGTTGGGAAATCAGTAGTATTCTGCTAAATACGCACTTTAGTTGCAAGCAACTAACTTATAAATCAAAAAGCAAACGTCGCATGTGACTGCATGCAGTATTGTTAATGAATATGATGCTAAGACATTCTTCCTTTCCATAAATATTTGTGTTGCAACAATTTTATTGCGTCGTATATTAAAATATAAACTGCTTTTAGGCGGGTACCATTGAACAGCAATAAGTAAATTTTGACCAATTTTACTTGCAATTGTTCCATAAACGAAACGTACTCTTTTTATTTACTTTGTTTTTATTATTAACCCCCAAAATCAAATTTGTATTACTATATACACAAATTTGATAGTAGGTTGTGTTCAACTTTGTTATCCGCTTGTTCGCTTTTGTTTTTGACAAATGTCATATTGAAAAAATCGGCTGATTTCTTTAGATACCAAACAACTTCAATCGGTCTATAGATTGTAGATATAAATCACGTAAGACTGTTAGTAAATATTTTTGGAAATTTTTAGTGACCACGCCCATAGCTTTCTTCTGATTCTTTTTTTTTTCCGATAATTCAAAACCAGAAGGGCATTCCTGATATATAGTTTTATTTATTTTAATTTGAAGATTTTTTCGATTTTTTTTTTGCTCATAAATGAGAAAAAAATAAAAAAATTATAAAAAAACAATTCAGATTTAGGTTCGGCAAGCAAAAAGTTACATTTTTTTCTTCACTAAATTCTGGTAAATTCTAAAAATTAAAGAGCATTCGAATTATTGATATGTCTGGTTAACTATAATAGGGTCGGGATCCAATTCTTTTTTTTTTATTCGAAAGAAAAGTTTCAGATTACTAGGGATTTACAGGTTTTTTGTTTACCAGATTAGTATTTTTAAAGGAAAAGAAGTGTAAAAATGTATATTTTTTAAAAATTTTAAACCAACGCCACAACTGTTCCGCCCAGTAAAAAACTAGAGATTCTGTTTTGGGCAAATAAAAAATTAATTAGCCGCTTGACGTTTATCTATTGTACAATTTGTGTCTCCGCTGTCAGTTAATGTATCAAACTTCCAATTATAAAATTGAATTTGATTGGAATTATGTTTATAATCCGTATTGTTTTTAGAAAGACATCATTTCCAAAATCTAGACTTACGCCAGTATTTTCACAAACTATTTCCCCAATACTTAATAATTGCCCAAGGTATTGTAATATCACGCAATTGTTAAGTAATCATACCAAATGTCGCTTAAACATTAACCAAAAACCATTAAATGATGCCGGACAAATGTGACACTGGGCAAACGCAAAAATCGTCAGTCTTTTATTGGCCAAAACAGTTGTGACGTCTTAGGACATAATTTGAAATTTATCAATTTTTTAATTGGATTTACTCACAAATATGAAACCCATGTTGAATTGTTTTAGGCATTCGTCATCGTATAACACATAAATGAAGTACAGTAAATCGTTTTTTGTATAACTTGAAGGACCCGATCCCATTGGACTTATAATAGTCTTGACAGATGCCTTTCTATAAAAGACGTGATGCTACTTATCTTAGAAACGCACTACCATATTTTTTTTGGAAAATGATTATTAGAATTGGAATTATTATAACGATAAAAGTACTTCCTAATCATTTATTCATTCACTATGAGACTAATCAATTTTAGCAACAACTAGTTTCGACAAAGTGTCTTCATCAGCTGTATATTCATAATCTCATAACAGTCAATTTTTTTTAACAACACAACAAAAGAACTTGAATGATGAATTAAATTTTTGACCGGACATATCTTCCCAAAGCCCGGCCGCTCTTGCAAGTCAAGCAGATGCTTATTAGCACCAAAAATCTATATAGTATAACGCATAAAAGTGTAAATAAAAGCCAACTCGGCAGAATAAATTATAAATAAATGATTTCTATTTGATAATGCGTAGAGCCACCTCTTCTCTCTCAAGCTGGTTACCTCCGATTCCGATAAAATATTGCAGGCATGTAGAGCAGTGAGAAAAATCGACCCGTATTTTTTTAGCTGCTGATATTCCTTTGGAGGGGAAGTCACATAGCCCTACAGTTACACCCTTAAAATACATTTTTAGCGATATCTTTGGAACCAGAAGAAATATGGAACTGAGATGAAAAGGACCATTGTCTTCTTATTATACCAAAGTCCAAATTGCCAAGAAGAATATTTTCCTTTTTAGTTCAGTTTAATATCAATTCTATTTCCAAATATGTGTTTTGGGGTGTAATTTTAGGGGTCTGTGACTCTCCCTACAAGTGAATCGGTGGCTAAAAGAGTCACCCAACTGACTTCGCTTGTCAGTAATGGGGTTAGACATCGAATTAATTGTGCGATATGTGTGTCCTGACATATTTCCTGCCACGCTACATTAACTTGGTATCATAATTCTTTTCTACTGCTAGCTTGAATTAAATTTCGTAGGAGCCTTCATCGGATATCTCTTAGGTGTTATACGGGTGAGAGGTCTGGCGCCAAATGCGAATCTTGCAGAACATGGAAGCAAATTTGCACTGTTTTTTTTATTTAGAAAGGCATAGTTCATTACCCTATATGATGTCAAGCGTTATCCTGTTAAAATATTTCTTTCTCAGCGGTTTTTTTGGTTATATACAGAACTAGCAGGTATTGCAATGCCTAGAGTTGTACCCGCAAAATTGATGACAACCAAATCCACTATGCCGAGGAATGCACTTTTCGTTATTTGGTTTATTATATATTATGATGTTGCTTTTGTCGCCACACAGCGATCCGAAATGCGAAAAACGTGATCGAGAATCGTAGCGTTGTGACAAAATCTATTTCAAGGATATGTTTTGATGCAAACATGTCTCTTGTGCTATATAATTCGAGTATAAGAGTAATTTTCACGTACAACGTATACTGCACCCTTAAAGCGAGAGCTGCGTTGAGGGTAAAGATAATTTATGATAAATCGCATTTATAATTTTTACGTAACGTATTTTATAGTTAGACTCGCATTGTATACTGTTAAATTGTATACAGTAGCCACTTTATTCAAAAAGAGATTGTTGTGATAAAATATTATTGTTTTTTTAGCAAGAAAATTATTTTATATTATATACAAGAACTAAATATAATTTCTCTTTTTATGTACTGTGCAATTTTATTGAAAAAAAAAAAAAAACTAAAAATTAATCAGCAATATATAGCCAAACTTCCTCCACATCAGATTCATCTTCATCGTTGTGGTCTTGTTGTTTTCAGTTTTCTCGGCAACGTTCAGCAAGCGTAAAACATCAGAGTCCGTCCACTCTTCCTTGCCTTTATCGTTGATATTAAAAGAACTAAAATATGGAGGGGAACTTGAGCCTGTTCGGATAATTTTCCAATTGCTAAGATGATCTGTTCAGTAACACTAGCTTCGTGTATTAATATTTTATGCACCGAGGTGGGCATGTAATACCAGTTATATAGACATATGTAACAGATCTGCTGTATCTAAACAGTATTTGTCGAATTCCATATATTTTATGTCCTGAATTAAGTGCATGTATTACAGCAAATCTTCTGATAAGTTTTTCTTCAACTCCTATTCTTTCTGCGGCTAGAGTTGGTATCAAAACAAATAATTCTGGCGGTGTTTCAATCGTTACTGATACCAAAACCTTACTTAGGCATGTCTACATTAAGACCCATTTGTTGACGGAATGCATTTTGAATTGCTACTTACTGTACATCTCCGATTGCAAAAGATGGAACCTTAAAGTTAGTTAGTTAACATTGCACATACCATTCTACGCATGCGCGTTCCCAGACGTGTCATCAGTATACGTAGTTGGCATACTTACTGACCGTTTTTAAACTGCTTGTTTACGTGAATTAACTAGCGCGTAAGTAAATCATTAAATGAAATATTCCCACGCGCATTAACATAACCTGCGCAAGAGCATATCTACCGATGAATAATTTGCGTGGTCGCAGTTGGACGCAGCCCAATGTGTGTTTATTACAAACCCCTCCCCCCTCTTTTTAAACAATGAATGTAACCAGATTTGCGGTGCAATCTTGTGTAATATTTTTTGTAGAAACTACTTTATGCCTATAATCCGAGATTTGTAAGCCCACTAATCTTCCCCACAATCCAGGTAATTAGGTAATTACAGTATTCATTGGGAAGTTGTTTAGATACTTTAAATAACCATCTTTCAAGATAAATTTATTAATTTAACATATCTAGTACCTGTTGAGAATGTATATCAACAGAAGATTGAGAAATATTGACCATTTCCATAATTTTAAACAAACATCAATTTTACCCTATTTTGAAGACATCTCCTTCATTTAAATGTAATACTTGATTCGAAACTAATAAGCCTTAAATCAAAACAATGTTTTGACATTGAAATACCAAAATCTAAACGTTGTACTAAAAAGTTGAAAAATTTTCGATTACGTTTTTCGCATTTCGGACCACTGAGCGCCATAAACAATCCAACAGATGATGGAAACAGCCCAAAACACCAACTCAGATTAAGCGTAGTCGCATTAAAAACCAGTAACTACGGAACCCCATTTACGCCGTTCATAAACTGTAGGTAATGATGTCCTACGACAACGGCAATAGTTGCGCATTCCACAACTGTTGCATTAATATCATTACCGACTCAAAGCGGTGCCTCGTACAACCAAGCGTTTCAAAGCAAATCTTCTACAGAGTTTTTATTCATTTACATGTACCTGAACTTGGTCTACGTGCTTTACCTTGATTTGCGATCCATCGGTTCCAACACCGTGATATCGTGAAGTGATTATAATTACTTTCGAGCAATTTATCGGAAAGAAAAACTGCGTTCATGTAGCCCAATAATCCGCCGACATTCGAAAAAGATTAATTTTTTGTAAGGTCTGCAAGATATCACTCTCGATTATTTGAGACGTAATGCAGTCATTTCACTATTCATCATTTAAAACGATCGTGTTATATCTGTATTGAACGTCTGCTTGCCTTTTCGAAGGTTCGTTTCTAATTGTATATCTAACATATCTTGATATGGATTAGATTATGTGTGCGTTTCTACGAAATGTTATAGTTAAAAACTTACTCTATAAATGCATATTTTGAAGTAATTGGTGGTATATGTGTAAAAAGTCACAGAGTGTCAACTATAACTCTATATTAAATAAATAAATCAATCAAAATATAAATCTTTTGTCTTGTGCACCAAATTTATCCGTAGCATATGCACTTTTCTGAAAATACAGTAACAGATAAATGAATAATATTTTATTAAAAAAATATATAAAATATGAATGAACTTATTTAGTAAATCCATTTTTTTATTACTTGATGTATAGTTATAGTTAAATTTAGTAATTTTAAATATATTTTTTTAATTATTATTTCTTTTGAAAAATAAGGAGAAATTAAAAACTGGAGGTACTCCGTTCACCATTACTAGCTTTTCGCGAAAATTGCTTATGTCAGCTTTAACACGATGTAATCAGTGGTAAACTATGTTAATTTTTTAAAAGTTTAAAATTGCGCAAAATTTACAGGGTGCTGTGCCCCTAACTCGGGCGTTTGGGCAGAAAAAAAGTGTGTAGTGCGTCTACCATGGTATTCTTTGAGTCTGTAAGGTTTAATGGAAATTTGACAGTTGCTGCTATTCCCTTATTAGCAGCACTTTTAAATTAATATAATCCAAAAACTTATATCGTTTCTATTATTGCATATTATTGCAAAATATTGATATAACTTCCTCAAAAACTGCATACATGCATTTCAAAATCATGTTCTTACAACTTTAAGACAACAAACAGAAAAGAAAGTTGCTTCATTTTCTTATTTTTGTTGAAAAAAAAAAATAACACAAATTTCTAAGTGACATTAATCCAATAGCTATGAGCTTTCTAAATATGAAAATTTTAAAAATCGCATTTTTTTATTTGTTTTTATCAGGATTAAGGCGAGACTAGATTAGGCTGTTTATAAGCTGTGGTTTGCAGCAGCTAAATCGTCGGACAATAAAAGTGAGTTGATCAACTAGATCGAAGCTATTTAGCAGCGGGTACTATTGATACAATTAATTTTCATTATCCAGCGGTTCAACACAGTTTCATCTAGTCTTGCCCTTATTGTTAGAAGTACATAATATACCTTTGTGAACGACTGGTCAAAAGGCTTATGATGCTAATAACATTCAAATGCAGACCCTCAATACCTTACGTTAGATGCCTGAAAGCAAAAACAAAACATCAGTAACAAAAATTTACAACCATAGTAAAAAATTACCTGCCCTTCAATCTGGGATATTTTTTTTTTCGCTACTTCTTTCAGATCAAAGAATTATTAAGATTACACCTACGGGGTTAGTAAGAAATTATAATCGTTGTTTTTAAATACATTAAATGTACTAATCAGTGATCAACCATTAATCGTAATGAATCGTTGAAAGTTTCTTCAATGTAGGCATCCAACTTTCTGGAGCTTCCAGTTTTTTTTTCGACTGCAGTCAGATTTGTAGATTAAGTCCTTGTAGTATATAAGTACGTTTTTCGACATCCTCATTATCTAGTACGTTTACGAGCTTTCTTTTATAATCTATTAAAACTTCATAAATATCCTCATTTTGCTCAGACACTTAGCAGAACTATTAAATGATGATTATTCAAATATTCCAATTTCAAATTCATGAACATTAGGCCTCGCATAGGTTCTGTCGCCAGAATATACTATACCTTACAATTAGACATTTATTTGTAAAAGAAATCCGAATTCCTTTGCGGTATCTATACAAACATTACATTTCAGCGATTTTAATAAACTAATTTCAGAAAATTTTAAAAGAAACAATTCGGAATACAGAATCATTAGCATCCAGAGAAAAGGCAAATAGCAAGGTATGAAAAATGGTAATAAATTACCTGATATCATGTATGAATTCAATGTTAATCTGCGGAAAATTTATGGGTATAGATATAGATGCTTGAAATATGTGAATTTCGAGTAATGGTTTTAAGTCACTCATATTTGTGTAATGGATGTAGCGTAATGCGCATAGCTTTGTGGATTTCATTGTAAGCAAATATATATATATATTTTTTATGTTTATTATAAGAAAATAGATGAACCTCCTGTCTTAAGACGTAAAGATACGGATGAACGATGAATTCTTTTTGAAATGCATGTAAACAATAATTATGTAAATATTAAAGGCAGAATGTAAATAGAAAATGAACATATATCAATAGTTTTACCTACGCGCATTGGTGTACAAAGAAGAGTACTTCACGTATATATTAATATATCTGAAGGTACCTACCTAGTGAAAACATAGATAGTGAGTTGACTGTTCTAGTCGGTGTCATTTCCGTTGTAGCATATCGTGTGGGCGATCAAATAATTGTGTTTTATGTTATAATAAGTTACAATAACATAAATTATTATACTTGTATCGAAAAAAAATCAAGAAGACCTTGTCTACAGAATATAGTTCAAGATTAATACGCAAAGCATTAAAAATCACATTTAAAGGATAGCAAAACCAGGCGTTGCTTATTCATAACCAATCTAATGATGTGAGGTAAGTGTCATATCAAATATATATAAATCCCTTTCGTGCTTGTTCTTGCTATTACTTTTGTTCTCTAAGTGTTTACCCATAGTAGGGCCCAGCTATTTTATTGGTTACATTTTATTGTTCTATTGTCTTTTCCTATTGGATATACTGCTCTTCATCAAAGTTTGATAATTGATTTTCAATTTAAACTAATTCTCTTTACATTTTTTTTCCATGTTCATTTGTGCACTCCATTCAATGTAATAAATGAAAAGTACTATCACAGAATGACATTTAAAAGAACGAAAAAAAATCGTTTTTTGAGCCTTATACTTTCTAAAAAAGCTTCTTTTTCGATACAAATATAATAAAACCATGTGGAACGTATTTAAAGCACTATAGGTTGCCATTAAGTGTTAGAATTTTTGTGTAAATTAAAAAAAAGTACATGCAAGGTGACTATGGATGTACCTTAATGGAATTTGATAATCGAGTTACGAAAATATATTAAATACCAAATTGAAAAGCACTGTATACCAAGAAAACCAAAAGTAAAAAATCAAACCTTAAACTCGAAAAATGCCGGTTTGCAAAAACAGAAAAAAAGTCCAGTCATACCTGTTATTGTATCCGTGGATTATATCGTCTTCATACATGTTTGTATGTTATTGTTAATTACAAAAAATGGTCAATCACGCTCACTTTTCTTCAGTAAAGTATTACTGAAACATAACGAAAGTACTCATTAATTTTCACTTCGTTCCTAAATGAACGCTCTGTATGTGTGTGTACTGATTTCCACATCTCTATTCATAAACAGTTCGTAGTAAACTGATTGAAAGAATCGTAAACAACGATTTATAGCGCGGGAACCAGATTCGTAGGGTGGGGACTGTAACCTTCCTCTAAAAAAACTATTTTAGAGCCATCTGGCGCTGATGTCGCTAACGAAGTTAGGTCTATCATCATTTCGTTAAGGCCGCTTTACAGTTCGCAATTTTGTGCATTGCGTGCAATACAAATAGCGCATGCGCATTCAATGGATTTCGATCAGCTGTATGCAATCTTATTGGTATTGCACGGAATAGAACGTGTTCTAATATATCATTGCGCGCAATTTTATTGCACGCAATACCAAAAATTGCGAACTGTAAAGCGGCTTTTACAGTCAGACGCAACTTGCAATAGTACCATTCAGTACCTGAAATTTTATAACATTTAAGAACATTGCAGGTTACACTATTATTTATTATATTTGGTTAGAAGTCTGTTATTTTGGTTTTAATTTTGTTTTTTTACCTTTGGGATTGGGATTATTTCCGATAATAATTTAAGAACATTGCAGGCTACAGTATTAGTTATTATATTTTGGTAAAAATGTTTTTTTTTATTTTATTTCAGTTTTTTTTTATACTATTCTATTCTCATATTCCCTTATAGCCAAATTTAAATTTCCCGACACAACTTTTAGTAACTTCAACGTAAAGAGATTAAAATAACTATGGATGTAGTACAAAATAGTAGGTAATTTTATATTTCAACGTTGAAGTTACTAAGAATAATTGCGGGCGATTTAAATTTGGCTATGTGGGTTATGTTGGTTTTTATAATCTGCATACTAAAACTAATTTGTTGGATATGTTCAATAGTTTCCGTATAATTACGTAAGCTAAGATTTTTGACCTATGTTAGCATTTTGCTACATAAAAAAAAAAAATTTTTGGATGAAGTGTTACGTATAAAATGAGAAAGCTTTGTCACAAATTTATTACTTTTTTCATAATCTATTCCGTATCACCCCATACCTTGGTGCCCCTTTTTATTTCTCAATAATTAAAATAGAACTCCATCAATCATGACAATTAAGTGAATGACAGTGTTAATAGTTGACCGATTTCCAATATAGAAAGCCACTAATCGAGACAATTTAAAACCAATTACTAAATAGACATTAGTTTTAGTGCATTGTATGCCTTCAATGACAATTAGCAGTTATTCTTTCATACATGGAATTTCATTAGGACTACCATACTACCAACCTAAGGTAACTTGCCTTTGTCCGAGTAGCGATTAAAATACAAAGTGGCAGCACCATCGTCATTTCATTTGGTTCACTGTAGCACTCTAACGTTTCAAAAATTTCGAAAACACATAGTTTTTAGACTTCAACTAAAAATGCACATCACACTTATATTTTTGACTTTGACAGAAGAAATCGACTGTTTCTTCCCAGTCATGGGCTTCTAGATGACAGTTTTTAAATTAAAAAACTGAACAATTAGATCTTTTATTTGATTATTTTTTTTTTAGATAACTGTTGGCAGAAATCCATTTCATAAACTATATATTCTTGAAAAGAGAAAAGTGATTACACCTTTATAACCATACCATATACATATACCTTTTATACCATCTATAATCTCCAGGATTTTTAATCATTGGAAAAAAAAATAATTTCTATTTTCCACTGACCGGGATTAGAGATAATACCATTGTCGGCAAGCGACAAAGGTTCCGCCAAGAATGCCGTCGCAGGAGATAATATCCTTGTCGGCATGCGCCAGAGAATCGGTAACTTTGTCGGCTTATATCAGAGAGATTTACATACATATTCTTAGATCTGGCATCTTCAGTTTCCGTCAAAATATTAAATGGAGAATGTAATTTGAAAATACAAAAAATACGTAGGGATACAGATAAACACCAGAAACTGCGATAATGAACACTAACGTGATTGGCTTATAGACATGAGAGGAGAGAGTGAGGCGATTGCAATTAAAGGTTAAAGCATAGTATAACAGTAAGGTAATTTATATCGTTTTTCTTTAATTCGTGAGGGTAGCGGCTTGGTTTCTATATGATGAATTAAATTTTTTTTAAAAATAAACTCTTAATTTTTTACGTTTCGACAAACTTTATTTCCTGTTGTCTTCTTCAGAAAAATGTACATTATAGTTTAACTTTTTTTTTTTATCTAAAATTAATAATCAATATTGTCATTACTTATAAAATTATGTATGAGTTTTTTTTTTACTTACATTTAGGGAACATTCACAACAACATTTTAAAAACTTATTTAAAAATATTTTGAAAGTTACTGGAAACGTAGTCAATTTACAAAGTACTGTTAACTTAACATTTTAAATTCAAACTGCCGAAGATTACATTTACACCTGAAAGGCGATTTTTTTTAAATTGTTATACTAAAAATTGTTGTTTATTTATCTCTTTACCCACATATATTAACGGCGAAAAGTATGTTTAAATGATTGGTGCATAAATTTTTGATAAACTTTCTATTTCTGTTTTATCGTTTACTGTGTTTTTATGTTTGTTTATTTTTAGCATTAACGGCTACGAACAAATCATCATCAAATACAGTAAGGTAAGGACATAATTGTCGGCACCTTTGAGGTTTTGTAGACACGCTTTCGTGACCTCCAAATACAGAGTGAACTTAGTGGCATCTTCTAGCAATGGCGTAATTAATAATCGCGAATATAGTTCAAAACAAAAATTTCAAATAAATACGAATTTGACGACATTTGATATTATATGCATAACATAATAGATATTAATTTATTAATGTGATGTTTGTTTTCACATCGAAATGTTTAAAAGAATCATGACTAGTAGTGGAAGTTATAAGCAAATAGCTTCATAAGTTTTTACATAGACATAGAAATTAACTGCAAAATGTATTATAAATAAAACAAGAAAAAAGTTTTATTCACTGCTTTAATAATTTAATTTGTTTAATTGTTCCAATTTGCTACTAACAAAATTCTCCGTTCAAACATTTTTAGGTTTCAAATATCCTAATTGATAATGTGATACTTGTTGGTACAAAAAATCATGGGAAAACATTCGTAGTTTAAATATATTAACCTTCACACATCTGCATTTTAATAGTTTGCTAAAGTGTTTAAAATGCAAGTCTTGAGAATGTATTTTCGGAGTGTATTCCAGCACTTTTCCATAAATTCGTCTAGATAAATATCTTACTGATTTACATTTCTCTGTCCCCTGTAAGGGCACTATAATACAAAATGGAAAATTAATATATTTGATATAGAAGATCTAAGCAGAGAATTTACCATATTTTATTTATCGGAAATAAAACAAAACTATCTGTCTTTTTTTTTTTAGAATTATTGGAGCATACATATTTCCACAGCACAATGTATTGCAGTCTTTGATTACTTTTCATTCATTGTAAGAACTTATTTTTGCACACTTTAGAGCCAAATAAAAGAAGAACTGTATGCTACGATGAAACAATCTTCTAATGTCTTTATTAATACAATAATTATACACACCACACGGAAATATACACGAACTAACGATCTAATAAACGGTATACTATACTAAAAAGATATAAAATAATGTGAATAAGAGAAATTTCGTTTATTTATAAAACGCAAACAATAACATTGCGCCATCTTGAAAAGATGCTGCACAAAATATTCGATACCACGAAATTTCGCTTTATGTCCACACTGTTATACTGTGGTTAAAGCGATAGAGTCCAATCCCAACCTGATGATACTTGCGTACAACGCGATTTTGTATATTAGAAAGAAAAAGCACTACAAAGTGAGAGAAACATCTACATGGCCCGCTGTATAGAGTCTTGCGTGAAAACGTAGTCTGCATATTCGATCATTTGTCGTTCAGCTTCGCTTTGTGCAGTGCGGTGTTCCGAAGTGCCTGCCCATTTTAAAGCGGGAGCAACACCCAAGAAAAGAACAATTATACAAGAACAAGCACGAGAAATTGCTGGAACGTAAATAATTAGTATAATTACCTCAAGCAGCAGGAACATGAAGATAATTAGTGCATTTGTTCATAATTATTTCTTTTACTTAATTTAAACAAGATGAGTTTACGAAGGTGGCTGTAGAAGAGTGGAGTAATATTTGTATTGATGTTAAGAAAATTGAAGATTATATTATTAAAAAAAGATTAGGGACGATTTTCATGAGGAATTTATTATTAATGTAAATTATAACAGTGGTACTGACTCTGTATTTGATTATTCAGATGAAAACGGTTGATAAAATTTTAAAAAGTCTAGTTCTTTAATTTTATATTTTAAATAATTTTATCTAGTGTTGAAGTTTCCATTTTTATTTGCTTTTGGCCCAGTTATAATAATAAAGCGGACAATTTCCATTTTTTGTCAAAATTTGCGTATATCAAAAGTATTTTTTAAATATAATACAATATTACAACAAAGTGTGTCTGAAGTCGCCTCACTAATTTATACTGTCCAACTCACAGCTCAATTAAATCAAACTAATTTGTTAAATAAAGTTCAAAAGAAAACGTCAAAGCAATATACAGGTGTTCGCTATGTTTTAAGAGAAATAAGCATCATGTAATAATGCAGAAAACCCTATAGCTTTGTTAATTGTATTAAGAATTTTAGGGAATTGTATATTGTAAGGTTGGCTAAGATTGAAGAAAATGGAGGTAAGGAGAAAGAAAAGGGGTAGAATGTGTTTCAAGGTTTTCGATGCAACAAAAAGTTATTCATAAAAGGATATACTTGTTCTTGTTGTACATTTTTCAGAAGCGGTATTCAGAATTCGTTGATACGTAGTACGTGAAGAACAAGTATTCAAGTCGGTAGTTCGTGGTTAAGTTTTCGCGGGAAGCGTGATTCTTCGGGTTCGTATGTGTGTTGTACGGTGTTGGAGAATTACCTTCTAGGTGGACAGATAATCGTGGTTCGTATTGTTATGCGACGGTACACGGGTGTAAGACCGGGTTGAATAACATTAACCTAAAAGCAAAAGAAAATGCGCGAGGAAACTAGGCGTCATGTTGAATAAGAAAAAGGTTGGCAGTAAATCTAGTGACAAAAATGACGTTGGTAGTGCGGACACGGCAGAAAATTTCGATGGTGACAGGAGTGGAAATGACAGCGGTGTAAACAGCAGTGTTAACCAAAAACATAACGACAGTGTATTATTAGATTCTACCCAAATATTATCACAAACGTTATAGAGACTAGAAGAAAGGGATTCGAGGTCGACTATTGATACGTTACCGAATGCATTAGACAAATTTAATGGAGAATTAGATCACGTAAAAGCGGAGGACTGGCTAGATCAAATAAACAATAGGGCTTTGCTAAACGGATTGACGGATAGTTTCAAAGTGGAAATAGCAAGATTACATTTAATAGGTGCAGCCAAAAATTGGTATATTGGTTACGAAGCGGAATGATATAAAAACATGGAAGGATTTTGAAACCGCATTTAAAAGGACATTTCTAAGTACGGTTAATACTGCTATAAATGGGAGCGAATGAGGAAAAGGAGAGAGTATCCTCGAGAAAGTGTAATGTGTATGAGAAATATGTGTTGTGTTCTACGTTAAGCTTACCATTTATCGAAACAAAAGAGCAGATTTTAGTCGGACTCTTAGATAATAGAAATGTATCGGGTCTAATGGTCAAAGAACATAATGACATTGATGATTTACTAGATGACTTGATAGCACTGGAGCGTGTGAATCAAGACCGTATGCCAAAGAAGAAGAGTAAAACCAACATCAGGAATGACAGTGTCACGTCCAAAGAGAATAAATCCTAACATTCTATATTATGTTTTAAGTGCAAACAAAAAGGACACATGGCTCGGAATTGTGCAAAGACAACAGGCGCGAAAGGTATTCACTGTTATAAATGTAAAGAACCCGGACATATTAAGAAAAATTGTCCAAAAAACACTGTTATGAATGTATCTGACGTGCTATTGATGAAAGGAAGCGAAATATATAAAACAGGTATTAATGGTAGAAAACTTAGAGCTCTTATAGATCCAGGAAGCTCAGTTTGTATAGTGACAAAGTCGGTCGTAGATAGGATGGAATTCTATGACTATGGTGGTGCAGAAAAGCCGGTACAGAGTTTAAGTTATTGCTTTTGTTACAGTCGATAGCGCATCAGCTAAAGTTGAATTTTGCACCAGACAATGTGCAGCAGGTGGACGTATTAATTGGACGTACATTTACTGAATTGGACCATGTTGCTTATGTGAAAATGGAAGATAAGCTGTTGTTTGGAGAAAGACTTGCGGAATCGTTTAAAAATTTGACATTAAAAGATTTAGTTGGAGAACCGAAACAAGTGAAAGTGGTGAGTAATGAAGAACTTTTACTAAAATCCGGAGTTGTCAATTTGGTGAACTGTCAATGCAAAGATTCATCACAATTTACACCATTGCTAAATTACACGGCAGAGCTCGTAAGGCACATACTACAGGTACCAAGTGATTCGAGCGTTATGAAAACACGAAGTGACCTTGAAGAAGTTCGATCCTCTTGTGAATCTTCTGAAATCAGTGTATCGAAGTTTTCGTCAGTGCCACATGGAAGCAAAGAACCAGTGAAGTATGCTCAGCCAATTACCCCGGATATGATAAATGTTTGTGGTCACACTACTCAGGATATTGTGCACAGGTTAGTACAATTATTTATGAATACAGAGTGTTTTGCCTTTAATCTTGGAGAGTTGGGATGTACTAATGTGATGGAAATGGATATTATCGACAACAATATACCAGTCAGAACAAGATCATTTAAAGCCAGTATAAGTGTGCGTGAAAATATGACAAGTATTATTAATGAAGGAAGGCGCATGGTATTGTGAGTGATACCAGATCACTTTATGCATCAGCATGCCTCATGGTTAATAAGAAGGATGGCGATCAGCGGCTTGTCATAGATTTTAGACCACTGAATGGTCAAACAGTTAAGATGAACTACCCAATCCCAACCATTGATGAACAGTTTGAAAGATTGCATGGCTACACTTTGTTTACGTTACTTGCCATGGGAAATGCATATTTGCAAATACCACTTACTGAAAGGGCGAAAGAGAAAACCGCCTTCATAACCCTAAATACTACAGGCCAGTTTAATCACATGGTGTTTGGTTTATGTAATGCACCATATGAGTTGTCGATTAATGTCATTTATTTTGACTCCATTGAGTAGAGATGTTGTACGATGGTATTTGGATGATATATTAATCGCAGCAAGAGATTGGGAGGAAATGTTTCATAAATTAAAACTGGTTTTAGAGGCGATCAAAAAGGCTCATTTAACTCTGAAATTGAAAAAGCGCTATTTTGTCAGAGAGGGAGGTGGAATATTTAGGTTACACTCTGTCAGTGGATGGGTTCAGGCCTGGAACAAAAATGAAAGCTATCGAAAAGTATCCTGCACCGGTAAACATTCATGAATTGAGACGTATTTTAGGTCTAACTAGTTATTTTAGACGTTTCATCAAAGAATATGCAAGAAAAGGGAAGTCATTAACGGATTTAACAAGAAACGATGTAGCATTTACTTGGGGTGAGCCGCAACGCCAAGCATTTAGCGATTTAAAAAGTGCACTAACAACAGCACCTGTATTGCGTCTATTCAACCCAAAGGCTCAACGAACGAGAACGAACGAACGAGATACATACAGACGCGTCCCAAGTACGATTGACTGGAGTTTTGTAACAGGCTGACACAGACGAAGACTTACAACCAAAATGTTATACTTCGAAGATGCAGAGTCGAAATATGCATCATGCAAATTAGAGTTGATGGCAGTAGCATACGCTCTTGAAAATTTTCGACATTACCTGATAGGATTGAAATTTATTATAGTAACCGATTGTGAAGCCGTGGTACATATGAACACACAGAGGACGAAGAGTTCACAAATCGCCAGATGGTTCCAGTTTCTTCAAGAATTCGATTTTACCTTGAAGCATCGACATGGAGAAAAGATGGCTCATGTAGATGCCTTATCGCGTGCGCCAGCGAATGACAAAGATAACACACTCGTATGCCTTTATGATCGATTGGAAGTATTGCGAGGATGAGAGGGTTTTATTGATTCAGCGAAGCGACAATCGTTTAATGGAATTGATACGAATATTGATGAAAGATGTGCGTGATAGAAGTGTTCACGAAAAACATTTGGTGATGGACTACTAGTTACAAAATGAAAAGTTGTATCGGAAGGTCAACATTAATGGAAGTGTATACAATTACGTTATGTAATTCCGGACTCAATGCGAAAGGCAATGTGTGTCGAGCACCATGATTTAAAGGGACATTTCAGTGTTGATAGAACTGTAAACAGTATACGCGCAAAATTTTGGTTTCGTAGACTACGTCGGTACGTCAAGCAACATGTAAAAGGTTGTGTTAAGTGTTTGCTCACAAAAGTGCCTGGAGGTAAGCAACCTGGTAAATTGCATCCACTACTGTTCCGAAAAGACCGTTTTATCGAATCCATCTAGACCACTGTGGATCCTTTCCTCCGAGTAAACGGGGTAATGTATATGTGTTAGTAATTATAGATGCATTTACGCGATTCGTGAAGTTGTATCCGGTCAAGTCAACGAAGACAAACATTACATTGAAAAAGTTAAAAACATTTATAGAGACTTACGGTATACCAAATCGTGTTGTGACAGATCTCGGAACGAGTTTCACTTCGGGACAATTCGAGAAATATATTAATCAAATTGGTTCCAGACAAATTTTAATATCTCCAAGACAGCCATAAAGAAATGGAATGGTCGAACGTGTAATGAAGACATTGGTTCCTTCCATGATGACTGCAATGAACGACGAGGAACAATGGGATCTGAAGCTGCCAGAACTAGAGAGAGCAATGAATACTTGCATTAACCAAAGTACTGGACGTACTCCATATGAGGTGCTCATGTGTTACAACCCAGAATTCCATGACAATTTATGGGAGGACATACTTGAACAAGACAACTGGACTCAGCCAAATGTGGTGCAAGAAGAAGTGAACGGAAAATGTCAACAACAGCAGAAAAAGACGAAAGAGCGGTACGATCAACATCGATGCATAACGAAATTTGAACCGGGTGATATCGTTGCAATGAAATGGATGACGATAGCGACGGGACAGCCGATCAAGTTGCAACCCAAATATAAGGCTCCGTTCGTGATAATTCAGCAGCTGCCAAGTGATACATATTATCGTATGATCAAATATTGCGAAGGAAGGTCTACGACCCTATACCACAACTGTTCATGTAAGTCAGTTGAGGCTTTGCCAAAACCATGACGAAGGAGATCAAGAAAATGAAGATGGTGACCAATCAGAAAATGAGGAAGAGCAAACGGTAGAAGAAAGAGACGATACATCATATTCAGGAAGTGGCGAATTAAATGAGGAATGTGGAAATTAATGAAGAACAGAAGGACAAAAAGCGAAAAAGGCAATTACCGTCCAAATATCGGGATTTTATAGTTTAATATAGTTACCTTCACACTTTGCTTTAATATACAGGGTGTCTCCCCGTTGA
>RXPK01003486.1:0-117569 GCA_004143645.1 Protaetia brevitarsis
GGTTTTTGAACTAAGTCAGTGTTGGAACACAAAGAGTAAACGGACTCTGTTATAAATAGGAAATCGTAACTATATTTGAACTCGCATATATAAACGACTATGATTGGTGTTTCTGCTTGTAAAAATGAATGTATTAATTTAACTTTACTAAATTATGATTTACAATTCAGTACTAACTGGTGTTTGACTAAATTTATTTATTACTTTAAATTATAACAACAATTAGTATAATTATAAGTGACAAAACTGCATTCTCAGTTCTTCTATGGTTCCATGCGGTTTCTATAATCCTATTTTTTAAGATAGCCGACATGAATGTATCTAATGGGGTTAGATCCGAGCGATCTTGGTGGGACATCTTTGTGCTTAACGAACCTGTCAGCAAAAAACTGTTAAGTATATTGGAGGTCTGTCGAATGTATGTGCTGGAGCATTATCGTGCTGAAACATAACCATGCTTAAAGCTCATTTTTTGTAACTCCGCAATAACAATTCAAATTGTTGTAACGTTGGCTGTTACAGTTTTCCTCGAAAAAATTGGCCCATTATTCGTTGCCATGGCAAAGCTAACCAACCTCCCACTTTTTATGGATGCAATGCGTTCTCGAAATTCCCTGTGGGATTTTCTGCAGACCAGATACAAAGTTTTGGTAATTGATATGTCTGTTAGATAAAACAGGCTTCATCTGAGAAAAATGGATTTGTTGCGAAGTCATCCGTGATCTAATGTAAAATTCCTGTACCGTAGAAACTTATAAGGGATGAAATGGTTTTTACTTTCTTTGACAGCTCATTGGTGAAGTGTTGATAGCCTATCAAATTATAAACACGTAATAACTATTTCGCTTAATGTTATATGATTTTTTTACTGCTTGTTGAGCTATTACCACAGATAATCCTTATTTTCTTACAGTATTCAGAACTACTATTGTTGGTGATTTAGATGTAAATATTAGACGATTTGAAAAAAATTATAAGATAAAATAATCGAAAGATACTACAAACGCACGCCACATGTCCTTATATTTGATTTCAATAAGGATTGACACAATTATCATTCATTATTATCTTAATTACTTCTATTGGCTTTACTCTAAATTTATACATTTATACAATATACTTACATAACCGATCTTCCTAAATGTTCGTTTAATGGTTTTACTCTGCTCCATTTCAGTTTCCATCTGGGGTGCCTCAGGGCCCATTAGGACCCCTTCTTTTTATTTATTTTCTAATGATCTGGACAATTGGATTGCAAAGTGTGGCTCTGCAATGACCTTAAGAATTATAGTCGTATAACATCTATAATGATTGCTTAAGTTTTGCAGAGGAATTTAGACATCATGTGGATGGTGCAATATAAAGCATATGCTTATATTGCAAGTGTGCGATACTTACCTTCACAAAAAGTATGAACCCCCTTCATTTCAGATACCAGTGCTCACCAGTTAGCGGATCCTAGGGTTACGCAATTTAAAGATCTTTGGTGTATTTTCGATCTACTTAACTTCTCCCCTCACATCACTTCTTGTGTTTCGTCTGCTTCTGCCTCTCTGGTTTCATTATCGGCCTTGTGTAGAGATTTCTCTCATTTACAATGAAAGTGTTATTTCATGCATTGTAGTGTCCAAGTTAGAGCATAGCTCTATTGTTTTGGTATCCGCACTATCTTACCAAAAACTGCTCATGAGCGAGTTCAGAAACGATTTTCTAAAATACTTATCGTTTAAACTTGATGATATTTATCCCGCTCGCGGGACAGATTATACCTTCTTGCTACACAGACATGACCTCCGTCCTCTTGCTCAGAGAAGAGATGAAGCCAGTGCCAAATTTTTTTTCCTTGACCTCAAAGTGCGAAATGACTGTTTGAAACACGGCGAGTTCATCAGCATATATTGTCAATGAATTGATAAAATTAGTTGTTAATGTCATTTATAAATAATAAAAAAAAAGCACAGGGCCAAGGATCGACCCCTGCGGCACCCCCATTCGGACAGGTAGATTAGGCGAGTGAAAATGACAAAGTTTCATTAGATTCTGCAATTTATACTTCCCAAGATCTCTTCTTAACGGCACCACACTGTATATTTCTAGTCGCCTTTTGACTTAAATCCTTGTAATTCTTTGCTATGGTCTATCTATCGATCAATATCACTGTTATTAATTTATTTCCGTAGGCATATGGGGTGCAATTACGTGTTGTCGTTTGCAGTCAAATCATCGATTCTTGTACACGTGGCTTTCAAAGAGGAACAAAACGTTTTGGGTGCATGTGGTATTATTGGATAATTATTACAGCAGGGTGGCTTGCTTGATATAGACAGAACACGCAGTATATCATTCGTCGTGATATTACAACGTGGGGTGCATTAGGATAATTATGGGTTATTATATAATGGAAGAGGGGAGATTAACCTTCTTGATTCATTTGGACGTATAGACAAATAAGATTATCATATACAAGAATTAAAATTAGCACTTCCAAAAATACTTCCACGTAAACCTATCCTTGTCTTCGGTACTGGGAGAATTACTATACGAAGCAAGTCCGTCTAATTTAGTGATTTCCTAATCCCACGTAATCTAACTCCGAACAGGCATATATATTTATCTAAATAGGCCCGTTACTGGAGCCATTAGGATCGGTGTGTGGAGATATATTTAAGCCGAGGTAAAAGATGAAAAGGTTAATGAGATAGTCGTAACACGTGCCTGTCATGTTAAGGGAGAATTAACGGGAGATTTATAAATGTCAGGCTAAGAATATTGATCGTCGTTGAAAGGTCTATATTGATGTCTCGATAAAGGGATCCCTGATAGTTTTAGAAAGTTCTCGTGAACATACAAAATCATATTGTAAAATTTCTCTATAACAGGCGCAAAATATAAACATGAATTTTCAACTAATTGATTTCGGTACGCACAAAATGCGGTTGTGTTTCTTGCTGCCAACCTCACGAAACTCACATACCGCGTCAAAACCACAAAACCCTTCTTAATTATAAATTGTTTTGTAATATGAGTATACGTTACACGTCCCTCACGATACAAGACAAAGAGGAAACAAGGAGTATTTCCAGCCAATACCCTGATGGGCAAAAAACTGCTAGTAGTACGCTAGAGTTAGGTCGTCCATTTAGGCGAACTACTGTAACAGATGACGTGGCAAAACATCAGTATTTCGATGGGCAATTTGTTCCTTTCGGAGATGTGACGTAGCGCACTTATAAAAAATAGTGTGGGCGATAATCAAGGGTGGCATGCAGGGTTAGATGCTAGGAAGCAAATTCGTATGTTTCTGTCACTTTCCGGGCTACTTATAATAACACTATAACAAAATTTTAATCTATGTTACTTAATGACTTGAAAATAATTTAACATGTAATGCAAAATACTTATTATATTTCATATTAAATGTTACCAGTGTATTAGTAATAGTAAGTTAAGTCAAAACGATGTAAACAATTAACTATTTAACTTAAATAAACAATAAAAAGTGAAACGCAATTTTAAAAAATCTACTAGTTCGATTTTTTGACGTAGCAAGCGGATTAATTAGTATAATTTTGAAAAATAATAGCTTCAGTACTTGTCGATATGACATATTGCTGTCGCAACGTAAGGTTGAACATTTTTTCCTCAAAAAGGTCCGATAGATGACGCCAGTGGTGAATACGTGCAACTCATGATTGGGACAGATCGTATAAAGCAAACTGTCAATCATCAAGCAAATACACAGATGATGTAATTCTACAATAAACAGTCTAAGTATAATGACATAAATATTTCAAAATAATAATTGGGAAGTATTTTTCTATACGTTTTTCAATATAAATAATTACTTAAATCCCACACAAGAGATATACAAAAAATATCTGCGGTTACGGTATTGAGGCAGAAATTAATACATCTATATCATCTATGTTACGGTACTGAGACAGAAATAGATATACTTATGTTGATATAGGTGTACAAAATAATAATAAATAGGACGGAATATATGCCAAGAAAACTGAAATTGTCCATATAATGCATCGATTTTTGAGAAAAATATGCAAAAACTGGGCATATATGCAAAAAAATTGCGACAATATGCAATTTTTACATAAAATAAATAAGAGCAGAAATTAAAACATTAATTTTATTGCACAAAATTTTTCACAACATTTCTAAAACAATTTATAATTAAATGTTTTTCAAAATTGTGTAAAAGCAAATTTTGTCTTCTATCAGAATACATATCTTTCGAAATAGAAAAGCTTCTTTCAACATCCACATTTGTAATTGGTGCATATTTTTAACCTTGTACAATACTTCTAAACTAAAATTAAAAGTCGAATTGTTTACTGGTTCACTTTCTAAAATTTTCTTAACTTTCTTCAATTTCAAATACTCGCAATTTTATTATATCACTTTTTTTAAATTAATTAGTATACAGAATACTTATTGTACCATTAACCCTCTTACATAGCATATCAAATTCGTTACTATATCGACTGATTCTCCGAGAGCGAACATCCCTTGTGTTTCTAGTTTACGAATGGAACTTGAAACAAAGCTATAATTTGACTTAATAATACAAAAGGCTTTGTAGCAATTCTGGTTAATGTTACTATCTTTTTTACAGTTTTCTAGAAGCAATGCAATCAGCAGTGATTTCAAGGATTACATTTTTTATTCTTTCAAAATTATGCGGCGAAAAAAAATTGCAGCCTTCTAACCATGTACCCATCTCGTAATAATCGGTTCAGGAGGCAACTTAACACCGGGAAGTCGCTCCTATAATAAATTGGATTCGTGAAGCTGCTTTTAAAAATATTTTTTTGACATTGTTAATTAAATCATTAATCAAAGGGAATTGATTCCTTGATGTCTTCGGCTACACGATTGAACCTATGAGCTAAACAAGTGGTATGAATAATGTTACTATAAATTTTTTTTTAAATTTTCCGCGGCTTTTATCATGTATGGTGCAGAGTCGGACAACATTAGCAAATTTTTTTCACAAGGTATACTTCCAGGTAAAAAGAAATTTGATAAACCTTCTTGAACGAATTGAGCAATTGTCACATTATTTGTTTTTGAAGTTCTTTACAATAAATTAAATATGATTTACCTACAATACCTTCATGAAGAATTCCTATTGACAAATGGGCAATATAACGTCCACACTTATCCGTACTTTCATCTACATGATATAAATAAAATTATTCCCTAGCAATGTTGAATTTCTGCTATTGTTTGCTGGTAACAAGATATGACATAATTTTTTCGTAAGGTACTTTCGTCAGGTATATTATGTTTACAATATTTTTGCAGAAATGATTTCAAATTAACATTGTTTAATCTTGCTAATGGTATGTTAGACGAAAGTAATGCGTTACACAGATCCGTATTATGAGTTTCATGAAGTTGATGCCACACATTGACGTATAGATTGCTGCACACATGCGGATCGCTTTAGTTTTTCACATTTTCCAATATGTGATGGAGTTTTAGCGTGTTGATCAATCAGGTATTTTTCTCTCAGAGACAACCTACAACAACAATTGTCATTTTATATCAAAAGTTAAAGAATTTAAAAAACAATTGTAAAGCTTTTTGTAAAATTAAACTTACCAGTTTACTGCAGGCTCGACAAAATATTTTGTCGCTATCCTTTACCAGTTCAGGATATGGCTTAATCCATAAAGAAATTTTGTTCGCTATACTCATTGTATGTACGCACAGTATTTAAAAACGTAACACAATTACATGCTGTTTCGCTCAAAGATATTCAATGAATGAATAGTTTATTTAGGAATTAATAATAATAAAACGTATTTACCACATCCCTTCTGGTGCGAAATTAAACACGTGCAGTTCTTGGAAAAAAGTATTAGAGGAACCAATGTAAAAGATTTATCGTTCTGAGAATTGTCGGTTGTCGATCTACATTAGGAATTACTAAGAATTTTTACTAATAGAAGGATAAGAAAAGCTTAAACATGCAATATATGCAACTTTTGTAAAAATATGCATAAAAATGCCTAAATATGCAATATATGCAATCACTAATTAGCGCTAATTAACTTCAATTAGTGTAATACGTCTAGATATAGACTATAATTAAAGATATGCAAAAAATAAAATATATGCACTTTGCATATAATCCGGTCTCTAATAATAAATAATTAGTATCTAATAATATAAACTTACATATTTACAGGTAATTCTATAGACGCTACAGGTATGTTTAGAATCCCACCATATGTGGAAAACTATGGTGAAATTGTCTAAACCTAATTATACTATTATTAACGAATATGGAACATAAAATACCTAATATCAATAGTAAAATAATCATTTTTTGTAGCCGAACTAGCAAGAAGGAATAGCAAATATTTCCAGATAAATTTGTAAAACAGCTAGCTGAAATAGATAAATAGTTAAATTATAGTGAGCAAAATTACTACTTTGCTTATATATGTAATGTCTTTTAGATAAATTAAGCAACAGCATTAGTAAAAACAATAAATTGTAAAGAGATATTTTAACTACTTTTATTTAGCTAATTTTTGATAACTACTAACTAACTACTAAACAACGTGCCAAAAAAATTACAACTCCTTTAAGGAGCTGAGTCACAAGACTGAAATTTTGGCAAGTTTCTCAGTAATAAATCATAACTCCTAGAGTTCAGCAGTAAATCATAACAAATGGAAAAAATTCTAACAATCAGCACAAAATTATCAATAAAATCTCACATTTTCACGATTCTTTATGCACTGTCTAACTTTGTCAAGCATACTCTGAATGAGGTGATTACTGTTTGTTATATTTTTAGGATTTTCTAAATGTTATTTTATGGTTTATATTATTTGATTATGTAGTAGAATATATAAGTATTTTAATGTATCCTAAGGTCGAAAAAAGAATAAATCAAAAAGTGTACTGCCAACTGCTCCCAAAGCTTTTTTCCCTTGTTGTTGTTTTTTTATTCTGTATCACGCCGATATAGGCTCTCACGTTAAAAGTTCGTAGCGCTTTCGTGTCGTAATCAAGTTCGGAAAACTTTACGACCTACAAGGGAGACACAACACACCGTTAAACGTGATGTACCCTTCAAACGGACGACTCCGCGCGTCCTCCTAATGGCCACGCAAGCACGCAGAACACAAAACGCCATCCAGCGTGGGGCCTCGCAGGCGAGATGGTCCGCTTCGCCGGCGGGCCTGACGCGAATAATTCTCGCTTAAAGCCCGTACGACGTAATATAGAGCACTAAAACTGCCTAAAGATACTGGCGTGCCGGTCCACGGGCTTCGTCGTTATTGGTCTCAGAGGGGGAATGAAATTCTAACAGGATATTTGTATCGATTTCCCTGCCCGTCTTTCTCCGTTTATCTTTCCCCTTTTCATTCTGCATTCGCTTGTGCGCGTATGGATAATGTGGTGTATTCCAGAAGTAATGACGTAGACACATTCATTCACTGTATTTGGTGGAATCGCTGTTCAACAACGTGTAGTTTATCTTGTAGATGAGCTGGATGATGTTTTAATATCACTGGATAATTGGTTTCATCTGAAATTATTTTTCTAGCTATGCACAGTAAGTGTCGTATAATAGTCTTTATTTTTTTAGCTCTCTCAGCTAGATAAGAAGCAAAATTGTTTAAGCAAGCTACTAAAAGCAAAAAAAAAACAATAATTATATTTTCAAATTAGCGCGATAAAATAACGCTGCTGATGACTAGATACGAAACTATTTTCCAAGTGCACAGAATTTCGGTCAAGTTCAATATCTATTCTTACTGACCTGTGATCAGAAGCACGGTATGTGCAAGGTCCGTATATACTAGGTTGCCTCGTAACTTTTCAGCCAATCAAGAGAAAGAGCGCGACCGCGTCATCATGTATGCTGTGTTTAATAAGTAAAGTGTGCATATATGTAAAAACAAATAGCGATTTGTACGCCCAGACTAATTATTTACTTTTTTACAAAAATCTTAATTTAGAAATTACAACAAGAACGTGTCTTGAAATATAATTTCAAGTTCCTTTTATTATAACAGAATACCCCAATACCAAATTATATAGTCAAAGAAATGTTCCACTAACGTACTATAGATGGCACCACAAGTATTCTCTTATGGAAATATTACCACTACAAACGTACAACAATAGAAAATGCTGGTAGTGTCATCTATAGTATGCCAGTGGAACATTTCTTTGACTCGAGAATGATCACGAGGCACGTCATCACAGCGTCATCCTGTATCCACCCTCCCCTTTCCCCGGGCCTCCCCTACAACTTCCGAGGCAACCTAGTATATACGGACCTCCCATACCAAGAGGTGTCTCTAGTGTCTCTCTCATATGTCCGTAACGTTGCCTAGATGCTATCTTCACGTCGAGGCAAATGTCATCACTTTGCACAGTCTGAAGTTATCTTCATTCTTGTTATCTGTCATGGTACTCTCATATGTTTATTTTGGATAAGTTTAGTTAAAGAGTTTATTGTTTCATTTTAATTATTTAAGTGTTAAGTTTTTAAAAATTAATTCCATTCATTTATTTGTCTAGTGTTCACTAGTATTGATTTAATGCGGATTCTATTGAATTTTGGCGTATTGAAATGCGTTGTACGATGTTGAGAGTGTGATTTTTGTTAGAATAACAGTTGTAGAGTTTTGTTAAGGACTTCCTTGTTCGACTATTGACGTGAGTAGACGTATTTTTGAATATCTTTGTTGCCATTTTGTATTTCATTTTGATATTGTAAATTTTGCATTAATTGTCTTTTATTTCGTCCATCAAGGAATTCATATTGTGATAATTGTTAATATATTGATGTGTGCACATTATAGATATAAGATCCATTATTATTTTTGTTTGGGAAGATACATTTTTAGTTTATTTTTTCTCATTATAGTTTAAAAAGTTAATTTTCCGTTAGTCAATTTTGCTGTTTCATTAGTTATCAATCACCTCGGTTGGGTGAGCAGAAGCATTGTTCTTGCATTTAGTTTTTCAATTTTGTAAATTTCTAGTAATTGTCCACGCTTAGTTTATTTTAATTTGATACCAAGTGCCAAATTTGTAATTAAAAGATTTTTTATAATCTTCCTGAACAAACAAATCTTTTGCTTTGCATAGGAAATTGCATTGTCCTATTGTAATTTAGAATCAAGTGCAGTTTTTATTTTAGGCCAGAACCTTGAGTTCACGTTTTTTTTTCTGCACATGTTGTAATTTAACCCATTTTGAATAATAAATTTGATTATTAATTAACGTCGTTGGGTTAAAAATTCTGTTCATTTATTTTATATTAAACCTTTTCAATGTTTGGGGTAATTAAGAAAGTCGGATTTCTTTCACTTACAATTTACGTTTTGTGGTTAGATTCAAGTTTTAATTCGCGAAGGTAATTCTGAGGTTATTAGTTCTTTTGTTCAAATTAAAAATTTTATCCGTTGAGCTAGCTAAATTTTTATTTTTATTTTTCATTTTAAAATTCAGTTTTGCAATCTTCATTTCAATTAATTCTGTCAGTTCAGAGCAGTATCTTACACTATAATTTCGCGACTATAACTAATTGTAACGTAGAAGTGCTCTAAAATTGCTTCTGGTTGATGCTTCGTCCTCAATCTCATGAGATATCTTCAGTGTTACTACTGCTATTGACCTGAAGCTATGTTTCGGGTCAACTAAGTTTGACACAATGAGTTCCAACAAGCCTCATTTATTCAAATCAGTCAAATAACTCTGACTCACCTTTAAACAAAACATTTCATATACAGTGAATTTCCCCTTCGCGGACACCCCTCTTACACGGACACCTCCCTTAAACGGACAGTTTCTCATGGGTCCCCGACCGCTCTCATATATTTCCATTGTATTAACTCTTTCTTGAACGGACATTCTTCTTGAACGGACGCGGACACGAGAAAAATGTTCTCTTACCGGACAAAAAATAAAATAAAAAAGAAACGCCTTATCTTTATTTTTTTATCGAGAGTTATTGCCTATTGCATTCTCAATCGCGCCGCGCGCCAATTTCGCTGGGACTTCCCCGAGTAAACCGGAGATTTACCGACTTTAATCTTTCGGTACAAACGCGCCTTTGTCGCGCATTTCTGCCTGGCGGTGAATTAGGACTTCCCCAAGTGGTCGGGGATTTACCGTTCTTACTCTTTGGGTGCACGCTTTCGATTGAAATCTGCATTCAATATTAGTCTGACGTTCTATGCGGAAAAGACACAGTGGGCGACACATTCATTGTAAGAATGGCTCCAATAGAAAAATTCTCACGCTTAAACAAAAATTGAGATTGTTGAAGTTTACAATAAAGAGAATTAAGTGTAAGGAACTTATCAAGCGTTTTAATATTGGAAAAACACAAGCGCGATATAATTAAACATAAATAAATCCTTCTAAAACAAATGGATGTCGAACAGCAATTTGAATGAAAAAAGAAGCTTTTTGACGGGTGGTACTAAAATTGACAAATTGTGTTATGATTGGTTTACACCAGCTCGCCATAAAGGGATTCCTTTAACAGGTATGCATATGATATTTTTAGATAAGGTTTTCTTGTATTAATGCGTTGATTTTCTTTTCATATTATACTCTAATATGTATGTAGATAAAAAGAGTGAGATTACCAATAGGTTTGTCGTGACAAAACGCAAAAACTTATTTTTTTTAGTCCCCCTAATACGATGTAAAGCAAGAGAATAGCCGCTCTTGGGACATTCTACATTCAGTGCTTTTTCTGGTTGGCTCAATAAATTTAGAATCCGTCAAAATATAAGTTTTAAAGCGACTTCGGGAGAAGGAGCTTCGGTTAATGCTGAAGATGTTTCATCGTTTTTAAAAAAATGTCCTTTGATTAAGGGATATTCACCGAGAGATATCTATAATGCCGACGAGACAGGCCTGTATTTTAGGGCTCTACCGACAAAACGCTCACATTAAAGAAGGAAAAATCGTATTGGGGGTAAGTATCCCAAAGAGAGGTTTACAATTTTGCATTGTGCAAATATGGCGGGTGAAAAAAAAAACTCCTAATCATTGGTAAGGCAGCTAAACCCAGAGCTTTTAAAAACATTAACATAAATAGCCTGCCTGTAACTTGGAAATACAATAAGAAAGCTTGGATGACAAGATAAATTATGACAGAGTGGTTGCAAGACCTAGATTGGAAAATGGCTAAAGAAAAAAGAAACATTTTGTTATTTTTAGACAATGCGGGATCTCATCCGAAAGACGTTCGCTTAAATAATATAAAAATATTATTTGACAAATAACCACTTGACCAGGGGATTATAAAGAATTTTAAAACTTATTACCGAAGTCTAATACTCAAACATCTGTTAGTAAACATTGAAACTGCTGGTACAGCTTTTGAGTTAATAAAGAAAATTACACCACTGGATGCAGTTTATTTGGCAAAAACCGCTTGGGACCAAGTAACCAAAGAGACAGTTCAAAATTGCTTCCGCAAAGCAGGATTTAATGATGCAAATATGCAAAGTGAAGACCAGTTAACTGAGGCTGATATATCTGGCCTAGAAGATGATTTGCCTCTTAGTGTACTTTCAGATATCCTCAAAAATAAGAATTTATTGAAATTGACGGATAATGAAAACCTTAATGATTTTTTGAACGTAGATGAAGATTGTATGTTGAAGATCCAGATTCAGAAGAAGAAATTAACAAATCCAGTTGAAATACAAGAACTTTCGGAAGATTCTGATGTCGATGAGGTTCCATTGCCAACAGAAGCTATCCCAAATTATGATAAAGCTATTACCCTGACCAAGCAGCTCAAAAGTTTTGTCTAAAATCACAGAGATACAGAATCATTGCAGCTTCTTTCTAAATTAGAAATACGATTTCAAGACGCCATTTTAAAGAAAAAGAGAAGACAAACGACAATATATGAATTTTTGCGTCCTTAAAGTGACTATTCATTTCACTGTTTTGTATTACATACTACATCTATGTATCATGTACATATATATATTATACTTTGTATATATCTAAAGGAAATAAACTTTTTTTCTTAAGTTTAAAGTTTCTTATTTATTTTAAAAACTTTTATATCCTTTTAGAATTTAAATGTCCCAGTTTCTTTAATATATTCATTTTTCGTTAAAACACGATTTTTGTTGTATCTACTACATATTTCTTTTCTGCGGACACCCCTTCTGAACGGACATCTTCAGTTGGTCCCGTTGGTGTCCGTTCAAGGGAGATTTCACTGTACATTCTTTTAACAAGCATATGTGGGCAGCACGTACATGCCTTTGAAGCCCTTGGTTTAGGATACCAGGACACAGGATTCCAAACTCTCTAACAGGAATCAATACCTCGTGGTAATCTTGATTTGACGAAAGCTATAAATACATACATACGCATCGAGATATTTTATTAGTAAATATCCTAAAAGCTATGATTTGAGTAAGCCGTAATAGAATTTAATATTTTTCGAATTAAACTTTATACCCAAATCCTATTTTACTTGCATTTATTTTCGTCCAATTCAGATCTCTATGTAGAAAAGCCCTTATTATACTATACAGATTAGCACATTTCATCTGCGAAAATGACTACCCAGAACCGTTAAACAAAAAATGACTCATTCACCGTATCCCAAAAAGATTATATTCACTCTCATACCGGCGACAAGAGAAAGGGGCTACCGTACCATACAACCATACACTGCTGCACCATTCTCCTCTTATATGCTCTCTGCGAAACGTTGAATCGCTTTACCCCTACTTCTCCGTGTCAAGGGCACCGTGCACATGTCATTCTTCCATTGTGTAACACTTTTAAACGGCACACCGAGGCCCTCTCAATGACCCCCAGAGGCATCAGACACTATATACGACGCGTTTACGAATGCCCAGTCTGGCTTCGCTCATTACACACACGCAGTACGTCGTAGTATGCGCCGCACGTCGTTCTTGCGATTACTATTTGTGAATCGTGCGTTTTTAATTCACCAGCTTTTCGATCAATCTGAAACCGTTGTTTAACGTTGTACAAACACACGTATATAGTATACGATTCGTATTTATATTTATGCATGCGCGCGGGTGTAGTTATAAAAATCCGTGCGTGGTGTTGTGACCATTAACCATCAAGTGCGCGTGTGAAGATTGCGTGAGTGCCTTTTGGAAACGTGTGAGAAACATAAAGAGTTTAAACACCCGATACGTCATCGGTCGTGTATGTAAATATAAACACGCAAATGAGGAATAAATATACGGACAAACGAATGGGACATACATTATGCACGGTTATTATTCGAGCACCCACGCATATTAACGTTTAAAATACGATGAATTTCTGGCCGATTGTTTGAAGATGACAAAATGGCGTTTTAGATTTATGTAAGTGTGGATTTTTATAAGATTCGCTGTAGAAGTAGTCGTGATTTTTATTACAGGCTTCAAACTAAACTGAGACAGCGAAAAGAATAATGCTACTTAATACAAACTTCAACTTTTAGTTCATCAGATTCACTACTTCTCAATATCTTCAAATATTAACAACAATGAAACATTTACAAGGAAATGTTGATAAACAGAAATGGGTTAGCGTAAAACGTTCTAGTGGTAGGAAGTCACGTTACAGAGAAGGACAAAAGAATGCAAAAAAAATACTGTAAATATTTGTTTATAACCTATTCCGGAAATAAGTAGTTTAAATCAAAAAAAAATCAAATAGTGCTGCTATATCACTAACAAATTACTAACAGAGGCGGCCTCTCTTAAAGAACCATGGGGCCATGGTCCCACTATTGCGAATTACAAATTAATCATTAAGGGGTTTTTAACTCTTAACTTATACCAATACGCCGTTTTGATTTATTATATTCTATTCACTCTCAATGTAAGACTGAACAAAGCTAGTTTTCCTTCAGCACAAAATCATTCATTTATTAGGCATCAAAGAACGTAACGCATTTATTAAGAGCAAGAAAGAAACTTAATAAAAATAATAAAACTTCGTATGTTTCCACAACTCGAATTATTTATGTTCTTATGTAGCACATAGCACTATAATAATTTGCGGGTCCCAAGTTCTTTGATAACTGTTTTCAACTTGAAACGGTTACAGACAGATACGCACCCACATCACATATTTCTTATCAAAAATGATCGCTTATTTTTCAACAGTTCAGAACTGCGAAATATTAAATACAGTTTCGGAAATCCCATTTACATCTTCCCTAAAAATTAGGGAACAACTGAATTTACATTGTTCCCTAAGCACCATCAGCCGAAGATTACATGAGGGTGGTTATCATGGAAGAAAGTCTGCGAAAAAAGTGGCACTTACACCTAAACACGCTGCCGCCAGACTTCTTTTTTGCCAGCAAAATTTAAATACGAATTGACAAAATGTAATCTTTTCTGATGAAAAGATATTTTCTTCCTCCGAAGATGCTCCTGTCTTATGGAGACGAAAAAATACTAGATATAATGTAGAAAACATAAGACAACAGTTCACTGCAGGAAGAATAATAATGCCAGTTATTGGGGGTGAATGTGCGATGGAGGTCCTGGAGCATTGATAATTGTAACACCACCTCGCTTCACGTCAGAGCGCTGCGTCCAGGTATTAGAAGAAGTGTTGAAGCCTTCTGTAAGGGCCATATATCCAGAAGATAAGGTGGAAGTAATTACCTTTGTACAGAACAACAGCCCGATATATTAATTTAATAAGTTAGTGTTCGACTTATCCTATACCTATTGTACTGTTTTGTACTCATTCTGGTCTATTGAATAATTATTATTATTATTACAAACTGCTGGAATTGTAAAAGATGGTTCATTGATAATAATGACTGGGAGTTGTTGGATTGGCCTGCAAAATCCCCAACCTAATCCCATAGAAATATGTGGGCATCTATGCTAACACAGTGAGACGATTTGGAGCAACATGGTGTTCGACAAAGAGATGTCGCACACCTCACTCAACATGTGCAAACTATTTGGGAGAAATTTCGAGGCACTAATTATTACGAAAATTTAGTTGCTTCTATAACAAAAAGATCAGCAAAGTGTATTAGCAATAATGGTTATTATACCAAAAAACCAAATATCAATTCAAGAGCTTTGCGAAAATATTAATGTCGATTTGGTAATAGCATGTTAAAATTGTAAATAAAGTATTCATTGATGTATGTTGATGATGTTACTTTTCCATTGGCTATATATTTCTTACTATTTTAAAATGAATAATTCATTGGATAAGTATTAAAACACTGTGATTCAACATTTGGCTTTTCCTTTTTTTAATTTTTCGAAACACATAAACACTGTAGTGAGTGCATTTTTTTATTATTATAATGTCACAGCTGTTTCCAAAAGCAATAACATTAAAATATATAAATTAAATTAGAATTTGAAACGCATTTCGCTCCATAAATGTAGACCAACCACTACAATTGATCTAAGTCGTATAGAGGCTGCTGTCTATCACCATCCCTTTACCACTTGCATCACTTAAAAACCAGCGCGGAGCTAGCGAAAGAGAGGGTGGTCGCACTATATGCAAAAATTACATTGAAGTGGGGCCAGCCGTTTTGTAGCCCGCTACCCGTTGCTAGATCGAGTCATCTCGTCAGTGCTCGGCACTGTACGGGAAGGGTCTTCCACTATCACGGTAGGCGAGCGTGTTAAGTCAGACGCAGACGGCCGTCGAAGATCGACTATTGAAAGTAAAAACATATGTAGAGAACCGTCGCATACGGACTTAAGTTTAGCACTTCCCCGCAAGAAAAATTGGGTTCAAGAATATTTAATATTTATTAATTCTAGTAATAAAGTGTAGTGTTATTCTAGGATGACATCGCAAATTAGTAACTATAGTATTTCAAATCAAAATGAACTACCATTCAGATCTTTCCTAGGGTAAAAATTATGAAAATGAAATAATGAATATAACAAGGGAGTTATTCCTGAAAAAATACATCATAATAGTGTTGTAAGTAAAAAAAAACAAGCAATTTGCTTAGATTAAATCCAAAATCTAATACCACTTTCAAATCCTTTCATTTTAGAAAACCATCAAATTACCAACCTTTCCCAAACCTCAAACCTTTTGTTCCGGCCGACCAATTCAATTTATACCCGCTACCACCCTCTTTACGACAGTATCACCCCTATATCCTGCCACCCTTATACCACCACCACCACCAGCAGCAGGATGGATATTCCATTTATCTGCTATAAATTTCGCGACGTTATTAAATATTCGCCATCAGATATACGTATCGTATGAAATATCGATCTGAACGCCCCCACATTCGTCCCCTATACGTAGCCTAAATGGCCGGCACAGCATTTGGGGGCATCCCCTAGCGGTGATCCGTCTTTTTTTTTTGAATTATGACTCGCCCGCCCGTCCAGAAGCACCGTTTCCAGAACCGAGGACAGCCGCTGAAGCCGCACAGTTTCGTCGAAACGGTTGACTATTACAATGGGGGGGGGGGGGAGTGGGGAGGTGGGGTTTGGACGTCCGTGGCTACTCGAACTTGACATTGGCAATGAAAATCCACCGGGGGGAAAACGGCCTTGATTTATAGAATTCGAAGGGTAGAAAGTTGGGAAATTATACCGAGTGTAACAAACAGCGATACTGAATGAGTTCCATTTGCATACCTATTGGGTGATTGTTCGGAATAATTTTCGTTTTGTTTCTTGGATGAAGAGATTTTTTATGCTTTTAAGCAAATTCTTTTGTTATGATTAGAGACCGGATTATATGCAAAGAAAAACTGGAATATATGCATCGATTTTTGAGAAAATATGCATAAACCTGGGACATATATGCAAAAAAATTGTGACAATATGCAAAATTTTTACATAAAATAAATAAGAACAAAAATTTAAACATTAACTTTATTGCACAAAATTTTTTCACAACATATTTCTAAAACAATTTATAATTAAATGTTTTTCAAAATTGTGTAAAAGAAAGTTTTGTCTTCTATCAGAATACATATGTTTCGAAATAGAAAAGCTTCTTTCAACATCCACAGATGTAATTGGTGCATTTTTTTAACTTTACAATACATTCTAAACTAAAATTAAAGTCGAAATCGTTTACTGTTTCACCTTCCAAAATTTTCTTAACTTTCTTCAATTTCAAATGCCACGCATTTTTATTTATCACTTTTTTAAATTTATTATATATAGAATCACCTATTGTACCATTAACCTTCTTACATAGTATATCAAATTCGCCTACTATTTCGATTGATTTCGAGAGCGACATCCCTTGCGTTTCTAGTTTACGAATGGAACTTGAAATAAAGCTATAATTTGACTTAATATACAAAAGATTTTGTAGCAATTCTGTTGATGTTACTATCTTTTTACAGTATTCTAGAGCAATGCAGTCAGCAGTGATTTCAAGAATTTATTTTTATTTTTTATTCCTTCAAAATTATCGGCGAAAAAAATTGCAGCCTCTAACCATGTATCCCATCTCGTAATAATCGGTTCAGGAGGCAACTTAACACGGGAAGTCGCTCCTTATAAAATTGGATTCGTACAGGGTGCTTTAAAAATACTTTTTTGACATTGCTAATTAAATCATTAATCAAAGGGAATTGATTCCTAATGTCTTCGGCTACACGATTGAACCCATGAGCTAAACAAGTGGTATGAATAATGTTACTATAAAAAAATAAATTTTGCGCGGCTTTTATCATGTATGGTGCAGCGTCGGACACAATTAGTAAAATTTTTCACAAGATATAACTTCCAGGTAAAAAGAAATTTGATAAACCTTCTTGAACGAATTGGGCATTGTCACATTATTGTTTTTTGAAGTTCTTTACAATAAATTAAATATGATTTACCTACAATATCTTCATGAAGAATTCCTATTAATAAATGGGCAATATAACGGCCACACTTATCCGTACTTTCATCTATCATGATATAAATAAAATTATTCCCTACCAATTGTTGAATTTCTGCTATTGTTTGCTGGTAACAAAATGTGACATAATTTTTTCGTAAGGTACTTTCGTCAGGTATATTATGTTTGCAATATTTTCGCAGAAATGATTTCAAATTAACATTGTTTAATCTTGCTAATGGTATGTTTTAAACGAAATTAATGCGTTACACAGATCCGTATTATATTCTTCTTGTTCTGAGTTTCGTGAAGTTGATGCTACACATTGACGTATAGATTACTGCACACATGCGCATCGCTTTAGTTTTCCACATTTTCTAATATGTGATGGAGTTTTAGCGTGTTGATCAATCAGGTATTTTCTCTCAGAAGACATCTACAACAACAATTGGCATTTTATTTCAAAAGTTAAAGAATTTAAAAAGAATTGTAAAGCTTTTAGTAAAATTAAACTTACCAGTTTACTGCAGGTTCGACAAAATATTTGGTCGCCATCCTTTACTAGTTCAGGATATGGCTTAATCCATAAAGAAATTTTGTTCGCTATACTCATTGTATGTACGCACAGTATGTAAAAACGTAACACAATTACATGCTGTTTCGCTCAAAGATATACAATGAATGAATAGTTTATTTGGGAATTAATAATAATAAAACGTATTTACCACATCCCTTCTGCTAGGCGAAATTAAACATGTGCAGTTCTTGGAAAAAAAGTATTAGAGAAACCAATGTAAAAGATTTATCGTTCTGAGAATTGTCGGTTGTCGATCTACATTAGGAATTACTAGGATTTTTTACTAATAGAAAGGATAAGAAAAAGCTTAAATATAACATATATTCAACTTTTGTAAAAATATGCATAAAAATGCCTCAATATGCAATATATGCAATCACTAATTAGCGCTAATTAAGTTCAATTAGTGTAATACGTTTACATATATACTACAATTAAAGATATGCAAAAAATAAAATATATGCACTTTGCATATAATCCGGTCTCTAGTTATGGTGTTAATGTTTGAATACGATTTGAATCAGTTTTTACTTCAACGTCTGACTATGTAATAAGCACGTGAAGAGCATATTGAGTGCTGGTAAATAACTATTTGACACATTCATACAGAGAAATCCAAAACAAAAGATAATAGAATTTCTCTTAACTGGTTTCGCTTCAACCGGCCTGCTTACATTTAAAGATGCAATGAAAATAATTTCAGTTTAATGCTTTCAATGGCACATCCGTTCACTTACGAGGGAAGTTTTTATTTGTACACAAAAAAATAATGGCAGATATAAAATTTGGCAATTGAAGGTGAAAAAGCAGAAAAACTTTTTTACAAAATAATTTTAAGTTTGTTTAAGAAAATGTTAGCTTTATAGATAGCTTATAGATAGATGGATAGATAATACTTTTGCACAAAACATTATATCAAACCTTTAATTAAATTAGTTATTTAGTTCTTAGTTCATTTTGTAAACTTTTTCATTTTTTTGCGGATTAATTTTATTTAGTACTCTTATAAGAATCCTTTTTTCATTTTGCTTAACAATTCTATTTTAAAACAACCCAAATACTTATGCGTTGTATTGATTGTTAGCAGAAGTTGATTTAGTTTGATATCTACATTATATTTATAAAATCCCAATATTTTTTCCTATATTGGCGCTTTTACTGCACAACCTCTGGTATGGAAAAGAATAACTAACATTTAGTTCTGTTACATTATAAATTTTTACTGTAGCATGTAATATGCACGGGTTGCAATTATTAGCGGCAAAAGTATTCGAAGTAGCAATCTCTGAAATGATGTTTACTCCGTGAAACTGGACTGTTCAATGCCCAGCCTGGGCCAGTCGACCATTGCGAAGGTGGAATGGCGCGTTGCACGATTCTCTTAAAAATAAACAGTATGATTTGACAACGTGTTGCCAGTATTCTAATGATATACAGCTAAAACCGAATCAACCCCAAACACTAGATATATCGTGAAACTACCGGCATCGCAAAAATCGGGAGTGGGACATAATATCTATCGCTCGAGTAGGTGAATAAGCAGTAGTCAAATAGGAGCTGCAAAGGAAAGCAGATGCGTTATCCGTTAGGCGGGCCCTATTAGCGCGTACGGTATATGGAAAATCGTACTCAAAACGGTACTGCTCTATACCTGTAGATTGTAATTATAGTATATTAAAAGACAAGTTTCATTTTGACGTTTCAAAGTACGAATTCAGAGTAAAAATGGCGTCAGAGTTTTCTTAACTGAATGAGTGCTTTAATGTCAAATGAAACGTGTCTTTTATGCTATTTTTTGCAATTAGTTTTAAAATTTCTCTTTTTGTAAAAGCAAAACGAGAAAAAATTGATAATCTAGGGAAATTTTGTGGCGGTTGTCACCAGTTGTCACCTTGGTTTGGCACAAGATTTAAATTGACAAGTTAATTTAAAATTGACACATTTTTGAAATTTGTTATATATTATATTACTAAAGTAACTATATTATAATATTTAATATGAGTTTTACAACTTTTTCATGCACTCCGTCTGAAATACGGCAAATTGCTGAAAAAACCATTAATAATTTTACTTCCGGAGAAAATCGTACACTATGTATCAAAAGCGATACAAAAATTTTGAAAAAATGGTGCAAAGAAAAGGAAATTCTTCATATTTTCTGAGAACGTCTTACTTGCTTATTTTGAAATGCTACGTAAAAGATTATAAATCGAAATCATTATGGTCGATTTATTCGATGTTAAGATCGTGTTTAAATGTACATAGAAATGTGGATATATCAAAAATAATGAAACTTCAAGCATTATTAAAAACGGCTGTCTAAAGGTTATCAAACAAAAAAATCTAAAATTTTAGAAGAAGAAGATATTCATAGATTTTTGAAACAAGCCGATGATAAAATATACTTAGCTATAAAGGTTAGTGTTGATTTTATTTCGTTACTTTTTTGTAAATTCTTTATATTCTAGGTTATTTTGATAATAGGATATAATGGAGCCTGTAGGCGAGAAGAATTAATTAATATATGTGTAGAAGATCTTTAATACAATTCCGATTCCATTATAGTCAACATACCTAAAACAAAAAACAATGTACCCAGAATGTTCGCAGTGACTGATGTAAACTGCATCGAACTTATAAAAAAATATAATAATCTGCGGCCTAAAACAGTTACTCACAAACGTTTTTTTTCTAACTTATCGTCATGGCTGCTTAATTAATAGCCCTATCGGTATTAGCACCATGGGAAATGTTCCTAAACAAATTCTAAACAATTTTCTTCATTTACCAGATCCTCATCTTTATACAGGACATTGTTTTAGAAGATCCAGTGCGACACATATAGCAAATACTGGAGGTGATATTTTAACTATAAAACGATTAGGTGGCTGGAAAAGCACGGCTGTTGCCGAAGGTCACGTTGCCTCTTCTATGAAAAATAAAATTGATGTTGGAAATATGTTTGCACAGGAAAATAATGTGAATCTACCTGGAACTTCTGGGAATGGTTCACAGTTTGAGTACTCCAACAGAAGCAATATCACTATCGCAGAGAACGATAATTTTCAACAGAATGTTTCTACTGCACACGGTATCACTATCACTTCGAAAGATAATTCAAACGTTAATATAAATGTTTATAATAGTTGTACTATTTCAAAGATTAATTAAAAATATCAAATCTTACAATAAATTTTAATATAACAACCTCAAACTTGCTTACAAAATGTCATATTGACATCTCCATTTCTGTTGCAATGTGACCATCTTAAAATAAATCTGCTTAAATGTTTCATTTCTATTACGCTACTAGTGCTGTAATAGACCCTATTACGGCACTAGTGGAATAAATGGTATGGTTACGGCACTAATTGCAAAAAATATTTTTCAGTTAATATTATCTCCTAAAATAGAACAAAACCTAATTTATATATCCATCATAAATTTTCGTTCGTAACCGCAAATTTAAATCATCCAGAAGACACGCTACCCAAAAATTGCAAATAATAACATAGCAGACATAAATCGTTATCGTTTTTTAATTTCAAGACTTGCACACGGTTTGGCACCACGCCTCCCCCACCAATTACATCAATAAAATTTGATTTATCCCCCTACAATTTTGAATCGGCAGCTACCGAGACAATACGATAGCTATGAGGTCGCGTTTGTGACAAACACATTCGTTTATTGCAGGTAAAATTCGTTATTTACGGCTTCCAAACTGAGCATTTTATTTTACCATATTCCAGGCCGATTGTTGTCGATATTATTAACGTGTAATCTGTTTTAATGTCCGGAAATAGAAACCTCATTAAATTCGGCGTAAAACGACATATAATTCGATTTGCTTTATACGATGGATTATTGATGCGTTGTTGTGTTAAACGGTGCGTGAAATTTTATATAGGGTATAATTCAGTAATGAAAAGTCGTCCATAATAATCATTTTAAAATGTATAAGGTAATGAGGATGATTGATTGATAATATTATGTTTGATACTATCAATATATTATAAATAAAAAAGGACTTAAGACGCCGCCTTGTGGGACACCTCTAATGGCAGCAGTCTCAAATAACCTGCTTTCCATTAAACAGATAAAACTTTAACCGTAAAAGGCCACCGTAACATTCTAACTTCCGGAATAATTCCTGATGATTTAGGCTGGTGTTTTCTATAAAGACTAGTATCTTGCCCAGTGGAAACTTGAGAACTCTCGAGGACTCCAATAGATCCTTCGCGAAATGTTTCTGCCTGAGTGCCTTCAATTCTTCACATGTGCGGATTACATGTAAGCTCGTTGCCTCCTGTAGTTCACATCTTCTGCACCACGGTTCGCTTACTCGACCTGTGTTGTGTAGATGCTTTTTCACGGGACTGTCCAATTACCAGCCTGAGTAGGTTATCAGAGAATCTAGCATGCCCATTCCCTATTAGCGCTTTGATATGGAGGTGACCTTCAGTCGACCTCCATTTCTTTGTGTTTTCTTTATCTAACCAGGTCCAGATCTCTCATCTTGCAGAGTCCTTAGTAATCCCAGATACGGACTCTGGACTTATGAAGTGTCTATTGTCAATGCTTTTGCGGACGCATTTTCTTCTTCTTTTACTTCATCACATGACACCGCATTGCCTAATGTCATACATGACTCTTTGCCTCATTCCTTTCCTTTAGTTACTACAGATGAATTAATATCTTTAATGGCTACTTTTACTAACAAACGCACCGCAGGTGATGATATGTTACCCAGTTATTTAGTTCGTGACTGCAGATTTGTGTTTGCATATCCTCTCAAAATCTTCATTAATCTTTCAATCGCATTTGCATCTTCCCGGAACGCTGGAAAACTGTGAGAATTGTACCAGTGCATAAATAGAGTGATCGGGAACTTCTTACTAATTATCGACCCATTTCTATTATATCCAATTTTGCGAAACTTTATGTGAAGGCCCTGTATGATCGTATTTATAGTTGCACCTACCATTGCATTTCCCCTTGTCAACACGGGTTCATCTCAGGTCGATCTACAGTTACCAACCTTGCATCATGTACTTTTATTTAACGATGGTATCAAAGTTTCCATCCGCACCACAGACGCTAGCGGATATGCGAACGCTCAAAACTATGTTCCGGGGCACTATTTCCGATGTACCTATTTGGAGTATGAATCGGACAGCTCCGTTTATTTTCGTCATATGCGCTTATACGGTCGCTTTGGGGCACGCAATTTCGTGTCTCCAGTTAACGTCTTGCATTCAAAGGCTTGAACTGACGTTTATTATTAATGATGGAAGTTAATTGAGTGCAAAACCCGCTCTCATTTGAGGAAAAACTTTTATTTAAAGAGAAAGGAAGGCCTATTCCTGATCTTCAAATAAACTACACTTCCACAAGTAAAACTCGAACTTACAATAGAGTATTTAATAAAAATATGAGTGGATGTGCGGATGTTCACTAACAAATAAACTATTCTGTTTTATCTGCTTAATTTTTAAGAAATAGGTCAGTGTGTGGAATAAACAAGGCTTAAATGATTTAAAGCATATCGCAGAGAAGGCAAAGAAACACGAAAATTCCGTTTCTCACATGAATGCATGCGTGGATTTTAATGTTCTATAAGGCAAAGTGGACATACGTAAATAGTTAGACAGTGCTTATTTGCGACATAAAATTAAGTACAACGAAGATGTGGAAAAAAAATCTTCATATTTTGCGTCGGTTAATTATGTGTATAAAAAAAAAGTGAAATCTTATCCTATGTTGGACAGCGTAAAATTGACAAGTGAACTTTCAGTAATTTATGAGGGAGAGGACATGTGTGACGTAGATGTAAGTGGTGTTTTGCCGCTTATAGTGTTCATAACACACAACAACTTAAAAAAAAAGTTTTGACGGAAACATATAAACTGTTGGATATTATCTGGACTACCTTCATGTCGACAGCAGTATGTGAACGATGTTTTTCCACCCTCAAACGCATTAAAACTTTTCTGAGAAGCACAATGTCAGAAGATCGACTGAACGCATTTTTACAACAAAGTCATAGACGTCTTTTCCGGCATCAAAAATAGGAGAATCGATGTTATGTACAAAAAATAGGCTCACCCTCTTTTATAACTCACGAGCCGCCACTGAAAATACATATACAAAAATATTTTTTGCAATTAGTGCCGTAACCATACCATTTATTCCACTAGTGCCGTAATAGGGTCTATTACAGCACTAGTTGCGTAATAGAATGGAACATTTAAGCAATATATTTTAAGTTGGTCACATTGCAACAGAAATGGAGATGTCAATATGACATTTTGTAAGCAAGTTTGAGGTTATTATATTAAAATTCATTGTAAGATTTGATATTTTTAATTAATCTTTGAAATAGTACAACTATTATAAACATTTATATTAACGTTTGAATTATCTTTCGAAGTGATAGTGATACCGTGTGCAGAAGAAACATTCTGTTTGAAAATTATCGTTCTCTGCGATAGTATATTGCTTCTGTTGAGTACTCAAACTGTGAACCATTCCCAGAAGTTCCAGGTAGATTCACATTATTTTCCTGTGCAAAACATATTTCCAACATCAATTTTATTTTTCATAGAAGAGGCAACGTAACCTTCAGCAACAGCGTGCTTTTCCAGCCCACCTAATCGTTTATAGTTAAAATATCACCTCCAGTATTTGCTATATGTGTCGTACTGGATCTTCTAAAACAATGTCCTGTATAAAGATGAGGATCTGGTAAATGAAGAAAACTGGCAATTTGTTTAGGAACATTTCCCGATAGGGCTATTAATTAAGCAGCCATGACGATAAGTTAGAAGAAAAAAACGTTTGTGAGTAACTATTTTAGGCCGCAGATTATTATATTTTTTTATAAGTTCGATGCAGTTTACATCAGTTACTGCGAACATTCTGGGTACATTGTTTTTTGTTTTAGGTATGTTGACTATAATGGAGTCGGAATTGTATTGAAGATCTTCCACACATATATTAATTAATTCTTCTCGCCTACAGGCTCCATTATATTCTATTATCAAAATAACCTAGAATATAAAGAATTTACAAAAAAGTAACGAAATAAAATCAACACTAACCTTTATAGCTAAGTATATTTTATCATCGGCTTGTTTCAAAAATCTATGAATATCTTCTTCTTCCAAAATTTTAGATTTTTTTGTTTGATAACCTTTAGATAGCCGTTTTAATAATGCTTGAAGTTTCATATATTTTGATATATCCACATTTCTATGTACATTTAAACACGATCTTACATCGAATAAATCAACCATAATGATGACGATTTATAATCTTTACGTAGCATTTCAAAATAAGCAAGTAAGACGTTCTCAGAAATATGAAGAATTTCCTTTCTTTGCACCATTTTTCAAAATTTTGTATCGCTTTTGATTGCATAGTGTACGATTTAATGGTTTTTTCAGCAATTTGCCCAATTTCAGGCGGAGTGCATGAAAAAGTTGTAGAACTCATATTAAATATTATAATATAGTTACTTTAGTAATATAATATATAACAAATTTCAAAAATGTGTCAATTTTAAATTAACTTGCAATTTAAATTCTGTGCCAAACCAAGGTGACAACTGGTGACAACCGCCACAAAATTTCCCTAGATTATCAAATTTTTCTCGTTTTGCTTTTACAAAAAGAGAAATTTTAAAACTAATTGCAAAAAATAGCATAAAAGACACGTTTCATTTGACATTAAAGCACTCATTCAGTTAAGAAACTCGTGGCTACGCCACTCGTTTCTTAAACTCTGAATTCGTACTTTGAAACGTCAAAATGAAACTTGTCTTTTAATATACTATTATGGAAAACAATAATTGAAACTCAAAGTGTTAAAACTTAATTTAGAATCACTTTAGAGATACTATCATGGATATACTCGTAAAAAATATGATAATTTCTGAAAGTTCTCGCAATATTCTCCCAGCGCAACACAAAGGAGACATTAATATTAAAATCATCCCTTTCCGCGCTCACAGTTAGAACCAAACATTAATCTCGAAATCTGTTCAACAACCACGCTTTGTAATTATCAACTTACGAGGGGACGTGCGGTATATCCCCTCCTCCCTTACTGTAACACATACTGGCTATACTGACTGATTCTGATCACGGTTTCGGTTTATGTTTTACGTCCCCTAATATCCGTTGAGATCACGGGCACCCTCTGCGTAATTTACTCGTAAAAAGCCGAGGCAGGCACTCTCTATATAGACGTGTACGTTATGTATAGTATACCTATATAGGTGCAGACAGATTTTAGGGGAGTTCTCTGATGCCCTGTCGTCGAATTATTAATATTTATATCAATCTGCGAGAGACGTTATTTACCTATAGGCGATATTCTAGGGATTATCCCGGCATAAATAAGTGAATATATAAAGTTGGAAGCTCCCTAATTGTTTGCGGTAGCAAGACATAACGAAGCGAAACTTGACGTAATTGCAATTTGGAATGTAAGGTGTTAATGAGAAATGTGTTTCTTGCCCTGAGAAAAATAGATTGTAGAAATTAGATTATAAATTACTTTATATTAATTGCTAAAATCATTATTGTCAAAAGGATGTGTTGCTTATTAATAGTAAAATAATCAGATTTTAAAATATACAGGGTGTATCAAATAAAAAAGTAAATTTTGCTTGGGTGTTAACTACACGACATATAAAGCACAAACCCACCGAAACCGGATTCTCATCATTAAAGAACAAAAAAAAGTAAAATTTAGCGCCAAAAATTCTTTAGTCCGGGCCTGATGCAAGGAAACGTCATGTTAAGCCCCCGCTAAACGTGGTATTATGTATAAATACATTGCACTCATTTAGTATTATTCTTAATGGTACGCCGTAAGTTCATTTAACGTCGTTCTGAATAAATAAAGGCCCTTGTAAAAATAGCAAAACTGAGGCATTTTAAATTTCTTCTTTTTATAAAATATATATGTTGATGACGGGCATTCACTAGTTCGTGCGGATTTTCTTCGGCCCATATGTGATTATTATGAAAATTAATAATCGCATATATTCTCGAAAATTCCTGGCCCAGTCTCACCTCACATTTATCCCAACAAACCAATTTGCAAAATTATAACAACTGTAAATCAGAAAGACCTCAATCTCCATCTCATAAATGTAAACCCCGCGTACGTGCACATGCCCCGCCGTAATTAAACCGTTACATCGGCTCTCCCCCTATCATCCACCCCCAATCCGCAGAGGGATCTATCCGCACGGCTCGCGTCGACCCCCCACCCGTCGCTTCCATTGTTTCGCAGATGCAGAGAATTAATTAGAGCTACGTTCCCTCGCCTCCCGCCTTCCTTCCCCTTTGGGTTTCTCTTACACGCCGAAAAACGTTTGCAGTCCCGCATTTTGCGAACCGTTTTTCTTAAATAATTCCTGATATTTTACCTTCGGGATCGTTTCCAGGGATTATCGTTATGACGACGGCCGGGATTTGCGAATAAAGCGGGCCGCAGAAGAAGTAGAGACTGAAAGTCCGGGAAATTTGCCTTTTTGCATGAGAAATTGAAAGGTGGTTTCTTGGAAAAAGTCGAGAAGTAGGTTGGCATACAGATTCTAGCTTCTTTTTTTTTTTTTCTTAAAGATATTGAATACAGGCAGCATACTTTGTTATCGATAATTCCTAAATGATTTTTAGTAAAACACTTTGATTAGTCTTTTTTTATACATGATTGCTATTTACGGTAACTGTTCGATTGCCCTAGTGGATGACCTAATCTGGAAGCTGATTGGAATGGGCTTTTACTGCCTGGCGTAAGCTGACAACCTTACAATACCCGTTAGAGGCGCGGTTTCCAAAGGTGCTGGTGGAACGTATGCAAACCGCTTTAAATGCAGTTGACAAATGGTGTAAACAAGACTATCAAGCAACTATCAGTTAACGAATAAGGGAACTATTCTATTCTATTTAATGCTTAAAAAAAAGCACAGGTTGCCACATCAGAGAAAGAACGCTGGAAGACCTACAACTACTAGTAATGTAACGGAACGGGTTTTCTTACTTGGAAACTTTTGGGGGATGGTCAGCCCAAATTGAATCGAGCATGACCTAGCCTCGTTTACAGGTAACCCCTCCTGCCCTTTTGATCGGCGAGCCACTGCTGGGAAACAAATTTTTTGTTCGGTAGCGAATGGTTTTAGTAATTTTAGCCAAAGATGTTTCCCAACTGTGTTTTCCACCGTCAGTCGAAGCAGGGCCGTTAGTTAGCCTAATGATTGTCGACTTACCCCTTCTCGTCGGCTTTCTGTTACCGATGATAACTGCCTCTCCAACCCCTTTCTAACGGTTCAAACTGAACTTCTTTTAAATAGCGAAATAATAGAACGACTTATATATTTTTTTACAATTATATATTAATTAATTTAAGACATTGCAAGAAAAACTAACAAACTACACAATTAAATAAAATAACAAGTGAACAAAAAAAAAACACAATTTTGTTTTAACGAATTTTTTTTTTTGTGACAATTAAGTTAAGCTAACAATCCAGGAATATAATAAAGTATCAAGCAAATGACAAAACAAAACACAACTATTTAGATGATTTTTTTAGGCTTTACTTAACAATGTTGATTAACTTAAATTCTAGTAATTCTTACTTTCAAATTATTTATTAAGGGAGAGAGAGAGAGCGAACGAGTTACGGTTTTCACGTAATTGCTTTGGTTAGTTTTAAGCAGAAATTTTGAACATCTTACCGGCCGATGTGGGAAAAAAAAATTCTTCTCGTAATCGAAATTTTAGGGCACAACACTTTACACAACACTCACAAAAATTTAAGCCAAGAAAAGGGGGGTAATTTTCATGAATTTTATCACAAAACAAAACACCTCTGGAGGAAAGCTTGTGCTTCCTGTTCTCGAATTTTAAGCGTATTTTGATTGCAAAAACTAAGATGAGAAGTTTTAATTTTAAGATTTGGAATCGCCCGATACGAAGGGGACGCGTGCTTTTACTTTAGCTGTAACGAAGACCACGGATTAATTAATTGAAAACAGCAATGTTAAGGGTTTTTATAAACTTTGATTGTGACGTCATCTCGCACCGATAACTAGTTCGGCCTCTCTTTACAGGAGGGCGCAAGTATGACCGAAGGCGTTATTTTTCTGACTTTCAGACGTCCTACTTGAGAGGACCGTGCGAACTGCTAAACAGCAAATGTAACATACAATAAACAAAGAAGCAGATAACATACAAAGTAATACCATATTATTTTAATTACGCAAGTCTTTAAACGAAAATAAACTATTATTTCCTGTTAAGAAGACGCTACTCAGGAATGCCACGTACCTATCAACTACTTCATTAATAAAATGATTTAAATCTATGCATATACAGAGGAATTCAATTTCTACATTAATAATAATAAATAATATAAAATAATAATCAATATAATAATAATAATAATAATAGCGTTTTTTGTCCACGAGAACAAGATTCCAATAATAGGACAAAATAACAAAAATAAAATAACATTAGTGTGCAATATGTATGAAGTAAACGTTTAATAATTACTGTGAAATAAGTTGTTACCTTGTATAAGTAGGATTTTTACATCTACTAAGATATATTTAAAACTTATTACGTAATTCAGCGACACAATTTGTATTTTTCCCACTTTTTAGGGAAAATGCCTTTAAAAATGTCTTTACAAGAGTGGCTTCAGCAAATTCGTTGAATTCCAATGTAAAACATCTACTGCGCAGTGCAAATTCATCACAACTTGTTACAATGAAGAAAATACTAATTGTAAGACGCATTTTAAATCACGAGTTCAAACCCATACATTTTGTAAATGTTTATCCACACTCTCTACACAAAACTTCTTAAACATAGAGAATATATACGGACTACCACTTGAATACGCACATGTTTTCTTCTAAACTACATAAAATAAAAAATATTCGGCGTGGAATAAATCCTGCGCAAATCATAAAGGCACCCCACAGAGCAAATTTTTCCCGTCAAAACGGCCCAGAAGAATGGCGTAATAAAAAACGTTTCCCTTCAAAACCGTATATAAGTCAGGCGATAAGTCCGTGCGCGCCACCTATCGCTGGAAATGCAAAATAGGAAACTGCAATACGGCGAATCGAAAGTGCGAGGGATGGGAGTTTCATATTGGGGGAGCTTCCAACTTATTTCCTTCTTTTTTCTCTGTCAATACGTTTTTGCTGCATCCTTCCCTTGTTTAATTAGAGCGGCGAGCTTTAGGTAAAGGGGGCGAGTCAATACTTTTGGAATTTAGGGTAATTCTGATATTGACAGTCAATTTTCTGTAGGAGTGATTAAAAATTAAGATTGAAGCTCTTTACTAAAGGAAAGTCTCCTGAAGCATGTATTAGCGCAGATATATATGAGGAGCATCCGTGCAAAACCGGCTAAATCCATTTTCTTCAGTTTTTCGTTTTTTTGTGTATTTCATATCTTTAGCTTTATATCTATCGACTAGTAAAGTATTTCGTTCGACCCAAAACCGGCTAAACTGTGTTAAAATCGCATTGAAAAGTAGCTTTTGGTGCCAAAACCGATAAATCCCGTTTTCTAGCAAAAGCGGCTATTTCCAAATAAACGAGTTTTAACTACTTTTACAAGTTTTACCGACAAGTCAGCTGTTTCATCATTCGATTAGTGCCGGTGGCAATTGACGCGACGGTTAGTATGTATTCAGCAGTGAGAGGAAGAGGTTAGTGCTATACTTGATGTTATTTTTGACAGACGTCTCGTGTTATATTAAAATTTTGAAAGTATTGTTGTTGTTAGTTGGTAGTTTGTGTTAGTCGGTGTTAGTAGAGGTATTAGTTTGTTTTAGTATAATAATAATCAATATTATGGACCTTAATGAGATCACTATTGAAGCGGAAATGACGGCAGCCGATAAGCGTAAGACAAAAGTATCTAAGCGGCAGATGAATAAAGCTAAAGGTATGTTTTTCGCATATTATATTAAAGCGTTAACAGTTCTTTTGCAGGTAGGCGACGCAGATCCGGCTTTTCGGAAATTTCATTCGTCTTTGCCAACATAATGGACGTAGTTTAAATGTTTGAGTTTGCAACAGCGTGAAATGCATTATATACGAGAACGTTTTTTATTCTGATGCCAGTAAAGTAATCAAGACGTCCGATTATGCCATATTGCTATCTGCAAGACCTGTTCGTCGTAGAAGGAGTCAGGGTCTGATAGAACAGAAAAAGATGACTGTTTCTACTTTTTGAAAAAACGAAATGGCGAGAGTATAAGAGTGTCAAAAATTTTTCACGGCTGTTTTTGGAATTACCAAGCATAGAACAAACACTGTTGCCAAAGTGATTCTTGAGGGAGGAAGTCAAGAGAAAAAGAGGCGGTGATCGGGTGTCTAATAAAACTGAAGATAAGAAAATTTGGTTCGAATTTTATTAAAAGCTGAAAGGTCGTGAATCACACTATAATCGCAAAAAATCAAGGAGAATGTATTTTGAGCGCCAATCTTTCCATTGCCAGATTACGAAAGATGTTTATACAAAATGAAGCAGCTAATGGGTTTCCTAATAATATGTTTAAACATATTCGTTAATGAATTCAACATCGGTTTTATCCCTGCTTCAGATGTTTGTGGAAAATGTGCCAGATTAAAGAGCAATACCAAAACGGAAACTAATATAGAAAGAAAAGACAGCTAATTACTGAGTATCGTGTTCACAGAAAGGGGCGAGTGCTTTTATGAGCTTGCAAAGAAACTCCTGAGGGAAGTTTGAGTTTTTGTTTTGACCTGCAACAGGTGCAGCCTCTACCTCGCACACCAGTTGGTGATGCATTTTATGCCCATCAAATCAGTTTCTAGGCATTTTGTTGTGTTGGTATGTCCTCACGAAATCCTACTATCTATGTTGGACGGAAGACGCTGCCGGTCGAGGCTCAACCGAATGGGCTCTGCATTGCTGTTCACCTAGATACCTTGGACTATGCTGATATACACCAGATTCGACTATTCTGTGATGGATGCGCAGGCCAAAACAAAAATTCTCATGTAGTACATACTTTGATGTTTTGGCTTGCAAATAAAGCTCCCGAGAATGTTCGTGAAATCATAATAACATTCCCAGTACGGGGTCATAGTTTCATGGCAGCCGATAGATGCTTTGGAAGGGTGGAACGAATACTAAGAAAACATCCTGTTATAACTACAACAGAAGAATATATTGATCTATATTCGGAAGTAGGCGGCGTTAAAAAATTGGGCTATGACTGGAAGATATACGACATCAAGGAACTTGAAACACGATACAAAAAAGTGAAGGGCATTGCAGATACTAAAAGAATTCAGATTCAGAGAGGCAACAATCGTTGTACGCAGAATGCTGAAATAAGGGTCACCACTCATGAATATTATAGAATTCAAAGCACAACCAATGCTCATCAGACTTTATTGAAAAAGGGGAAGGAGCAAGATATTCATGTAGTGTTAAAAGAGGTCAAGCTTAGAAACACTATACCGGAAAAGAAAAAGAAAAGTCTCTCTCACCTCATGAATGAAGCATTTGGAACAAAGTGGAGCAACCGTCCTGACTTAGAATGGTACAAGAACCTTCTATTGCCTGTAGATGAGGTGAGGGAAGAGGATGATAATATTGAGCCATGTGACTGCCTTCATGAGGAGGCTGCAGTTTTAATATAAGTTTCTATTGAATTAATTTAAGAATTTTCCTGTTTCTGTTTTTTTTTTGTTATTCATTTTTTAAGTTTTTTAGAGTTTTATGTTTTATTTGTGCATATTTTATTTAAAATAAAGTGCTTTTTAACATTTTATCACCGGATTTTCGAGCAAACCCGGCTATATCCTATGGTTTTTCTCAAATTTTGGCCTTATTGTGAACTTTTCAAAATTGACAATAGGTCCTATCAATCGACCTCATCAAAGCCCACAAAACCTATTTTTTATATTTCCTATATCTGTTAAGGCCGAAAAATGGGGAGTTTTTGGCATTTTCCCTACATTTTACCAAAATGGATATAGCCGGTTTTGCACGGATGCTCCTCATATATATTGCTATGTTGTTTTCTTTAAGATATTTTGTAACTAATTTATCATTATTTAGCAATAATTTAAACTGGTGAAAATTAATAAGTATGATGCATACCGGGTTATCTACCTTATTTGACATTATTATACAGGATGATTCTCAATATATGCGACAAACTTTAAGAGCTGATTCCTGAGGTTATTTTGATCATAAAAGTTCATATGAGTATATGTCCAAAACGGTTTGGTTTTAAAGTTATTGAATGTTTAATAATAAATTATGAACTATGACTAACACGATATAATATCACAGTTCAAAAACTATTGTGTTGAGAGGGAATTGTTTATTTGTCAATAGTTGTCAGAGTATTCATTCAGTTTATTACCAGTTTCTGTTTTCTAAAATGAATTACACTAATGCTGAGATGTATGATATGCATTTCGTTTACGGTCTGCCAATGGAAATTCGCGTGCTGCTAGGACGTCTTATGAGAGAACGATACCCGAACCGTATCATCCCGCATCATTCAATATTTGCCCGTCTTCACCAACGTCTTAGTGAAACGGGAAATTTAAAAAAACGGACGATTGATAACGGGCATCCATCTACAGTGAGAACTCCACAAGTTGAAGAAATGGTACTAAATGAAATTGAGGAACATCCTACTACAAGCACCAGACTAATTGCTTTTGCTTTAAACATTAGTCAGGCTACAGTTTGGAGAATATTGAAAGATCAACTGTTGTATGCATATCACATTCAACGGGTGCAGGCACTTTTACCGGCAGATTTTCCGCAAAGAGTGGCTTTTTGTCAACAGATGCAACACAAAATCGCACAAAATCCTGACTATTTGCCTTAAATAGCTTTAATAATCCATACAAGGTGGTCGTAGAAATATCCCAGATATATATGTATGTATATAAATGGAAGGATGATGTTACACTGCGACCTAAAAGATCTGTTGTGTCCCTTATTCTTGCTGCTTTACAGCTGGCCTTCCAATCCTATTCCTTTCAGAAAGTGTTGGATATCAGAGGGCCCCAGTCTAGGTAAGTCTCCCTCTTCGATTTCACATACTCCCAGGTGCTACGCCCTCAAGTTGCATTGGAGATGTGTGTGTTTCATCCTGTTCCCCACAAAATCTACATTCAGATTCCTTTTCCAATCCAAGCTTACTCAGGTGTCCTTTTAGTCTACAATGACCTGAAAGTATTCCTGTTAGTATGCGAACATTGTTCTTACTCACGTTGATGCATTCTGTAAACCTCTTCTGGTTCCCAGTTCCCAGAATCTTGCAGGCCAAGGCACTGGACCACCTCTTCCGATCCATCGACGATTGTAGGCTCGATCTAATACTTCTCGTTGCATTCTTAATAATATGCTGGACAACCGTCATGTTGGAACCACATTGTTTGTCGTACGTCCAAGGGAATGTCTTCAAGTAACACTGGAAATTCGTTCTGCAAGATGTTATTTTTCACCATATAAGTTTCCATCGATGCAATATGGACCAAAGATAAGCTTATTGCCAATAATTCCACACCAAACATTTACGTTCCAAGGATGTTGATATTCAACTTGGCGCAACCAATGAGGGGGTTTTCGATACTCATGTAATGCATTGTGTGCGGATTTACCGTTGTGATTTGTGAATGTTCCCTCGTCAGAAAATTAATACTCGAGCAAAAATTGGGATTATCTTGTATCCGTTGAAGCGCCCATTGACAAAATCGCACTCGATTTTGAAAATCATCGTCATGAAGTTCTTGATGCATGGAAACTATTAACTCTAAATGGATGATATTTCCTACGCTTCAATATTTGGCAGATAGTGGGCTGAGAAATTCCTGATCCGCGAGCTATTTCTCGAGTACTAATTAGCTACTGCAGCTAATACCGCGATTTCATTATTTTCTTCAGCAATTATTTTTCGGCGATCACGTTATCTTGGCTGTACAGTTCTTTCGCTAGAGAGCTGTTGAACGACTCGGTAAAAAGAAGCGCGCGATCGCACCTTGTGTGGGAAAACGTTGTGAATAAAGATTAACAGCATCATCGATATTCCTACCACTTTTTCCATAGATGTAAATCATTTCAATTCTCTCTTGTAATGTTATAGCCTCCATTACTGTTCAAATATTCAACACTAACTAATTTATATTGGATTAATAATTAATAATCTAAATGGGGATCGAACAATGTGTAAGTATTCACAGCTTGTCAAATACTTTGAATAAAGTACGGTTTTGTATCGTTGAATAGCATTCCAATTGCGAATGAATAAATGTATCGAAGTGAAGGGGCACAGTTTCGAACACATAGCTTTTTGAAATGTTTAGTTTATGTTAAAAATAAAAAAAACACAAATCATGTTTGCTTGCTTCCCTTTTTTGTGTATTTTTTTCTAGACATTCACAATCATGTTTTTTTTGCGATTACAGCGCAATCTGTTACGAATCGAAAAAAAAGTTTCAAACAAAAACTACATACTTGATGGCGTAGAATCCGAATCTGCAATACAAAATGGGGGTTCCCATTTAAGATTTCAAAGTTGTCCCCCCTCCCACTCTGGGGGGTGAGGTGGGGGATCGACTTCGGCACCATTCAGTGAGTCCCCTACATTATAACAATATCTTATTAGATCTTTTTTTTTGATTGATACAGTGTTTTAGAGATATTCCGTATTGTCTCAAGATAAGAAAACTCAGGACTTGTATATGTCTTACAAATGTTCAAGAAGTTAATAATAATAATAATAATCCTTTATTTCCCAGAAAGAAGTTTACAAAACTTATGGAATAAAGTAAAAAAAAAGAAAATAATTATAATTTAAAAACTAACTAAATGACTATTACTAATACACTAATGTATTATTAAAGTCTCTTCCGGCTATAGTATGGGTCTTATCAAATCTCTTTTTAATTCTATCTTAAATGTATAGATTAGTTGAATTGCTTTTGGTTTATTTTTATGAATGTACAAAGATATTTCTAGTATATACAGAGATATCACCGTAAGTAGTTGGAGATCTATGAAAGAGGTCTCTAATGGCGCTCGAATAACAGTTTTTTGAGAATTAAATTTTGGTTGGCGGGGATCTAGAGTCCATACCAACAAGCCGTATCTTTAACGCGACTCAATATCAGCTAGGGTAAACTATTCTTAATACATTTTAATGTATCATCTGTTTTAAGTGACGAAGTTATATATTGATGGACGAAATTTTGGAATTCAAATCATTAATGTGAACATGCCATTTTCGGTCCGATGAAAAGTATACCTTAAGTTTTTAATCGAATTTACTGAACCAATGGGTTTCTTTGCCAATAGTGGGGGGGCCAATTGAGGCATAACACAGTCGTTCGATTAAATGCTACATACTTTTTTTAGTCGCGTTTAGACACAGTTTGTTGGAACTGAACAGGTGTCTAACATGTTTAAGCACAGGTCGGTTTTGCTTGTATATTATTAACGTCATCGTTTACCCAATACAGTTGGTATCATCTGCATATATCACCATTTATAATTTTCAAGAAAGTGGCTATGTCGTTTAATAAACACCGAGAACAGCATCGGCGACAGGACAGCTCCTGTAGCACACCTCTGTTACCGGTAACAGCCGGAAGAGAAAATAATTTTTATTCGCCTTAGCTACAGAGATGCGTACTAATTGCATCTTTTCAGAGAGGTATGAAATAAACGAATTCAACGCGGGCACCTCTGATGCCCATCCAATCGAGTTTCTGTGCTAGAGACTGTGCTGTACACAGTCAAAGGCACGACTCAAATCAGAAAAAACGCCTACAGGGAGCTGTCTGTTTTCTATTTGCGAGATAACATGTGTGTACATACTTATGACCGCAGTAACTGATGCGATGTTGTTAAAGATGTTGTCACATCAAAACTTAAATGGATTGTGCTACTCAAGGCGAGTAAGTTCATACGACATCTGTATGTTTTATGATAGTCATAATTACATCTCAATTATGTCAGATAGATTTCATGTCGATTTAAGCTTAATTTTGAAAAGTTCTATTACCATTTTTACGCCGACAAGATTTACTGCAATCTTCCTACTATATCCATCACCCGAAAAAAGGGACACCCTTTTGCCATCGTCCCTTCACACGCCTGTCTAGGACAAAGACGAATTTGCCAGATTGTAAACGTCAAGAACAGCGCATACTTCCGCAGTGCACCGTAATTTACAACGAAACAGAACGTGGCGTCACCTCATCATTCTGTTGCACCCCGCTGGTCGTTGTAGCGACCCCGCACGACGCCTCTCTCCCCCCCTTCCCGGCACTGCGTCGTGGGGCATGCAAACGCGATGTTTGCGCATGAAATATGAATGTGACACTTCTATTTCGCTCGGAGCCAACAAGCGTGCGATGCGCGACTGTGTATAGCTTCTAGGAGAGTCGCGTTCGCCTCCTGCGTGTGTGTTTTTGGCGTACGGGGCAAATATTTGAAGTTTGGAGAGGCACTCTTCGATCGATGATGCCTCGGGTACGTGGGATTGTGGAACCGTAATGTGTGTGCCGTGGAAGGCAGGTACTACGTATATACATAAATGCCCACGTCTTGAGAGGACGAATATGAGGGAATTGATTCCGTTTCGAACTGAGGTCACGAACCGCTTGTTCTCCGGGCGGACAATGGGATCTGTTTGGACTATGTGTTATGTTGACCATTTCGTCATTCGGATGTAAATTCCTATGGCGGAAGACGTAGAGACTGTCTCGCTAATATAAAATAGGAGGTGATGAATAGATGAACACACAAAACTTTTATTGTTTTGTCGCTTTGTTTGTTCGCTCAACACACTTTCGAACAAAATTAAAAAAGATTGAAAAGACGTGGAAGTTTTAAATATGACTCATACACTGAATCGCCGCAATATGTACACAGAGATTCAAAATGATTGTCAATTCCGCTCCTATAGATAGTAACAGGGTGTAGGTATATGCCGCGTGTTTGTAATGAAGGTTTAACTAAGTCAGTGTTGGAACATAAGAAGTAAACGGATCTGTCATAAAATAAGGAAACGTAACCTATATTTGAACTCGCATTATATAAACGACTATGGATTGTGTTTCTGCTTGTAAAATGAAATGTAATTAATTAACTTTACTAAATTATGATTTTACAATTCAGTACTAACGTGTTTAACTAAATTTATTTATTACTTTAAATTATAACATACAATTAGTATATTATTAAGTCACAAAACTGCATCTCTCAGTTCTTCTATGGTATGCATGCGGTTTCTATAGATCCTATTTTTTTAGATAGCCAAACATGAAGTAATCTTAATTGGGTTAGTCAGGCGATCTTGGTGGCATCTTTGTGCTCTAACGAACCTGTCAGCAAAAAACTGTTGAAAGATATTGGCAGGTTTGTCGAGCGTATGTGCTGCGAACATTTATCGTGCTGAAATACCTGCTTCAAGCTCATTTTCTTGTAACTCTGCAATAAACAATTCCAACATGCTGTTCGTACGGTGTGGCTGTTACAGTTTCCTCGAAGAAAATTTGCCCTATTATTCGTTGCCTGGACATAGCTAACCAAATTCCAACTTTTACGGGATGCAATTGCGTTTTTCTCGAATCATGTGGATTTTCTGCAGACCAGATACGATAGTTTTGGTGAATTGATATGGCTTGTTAGATAAAACCAGGCTTCATCGGAGAAAAAATGATTTGTTTGTAGCAAGCATCGCCCCTTTAAATTGTTATTAAACCAATGACAATATCAATCGCCTATCTGATCTAATGGTAATAATTCCTGTACCGTAGAAAACTTTATAGGGATGAAAATGTAACTTTCTCTTGACAGCTCAATTGCGCTGAAGTGTTTGATAAGCCTATAAATATTATAAATGTAAAAACTATTTCACTTAATGTTATATTGATTTTTTACCGGTTTGTTGAGCTATTACCACAGATAAATTCCCTTATTTTCTTACAGTATTCAGAAATACTACTACTGTAAATATAAACAATTTGAAAAAAATTATAAGATAAATAATCGAAAGATACTACAACACGCACGCCAATGTCGCTAAATGTCAAGAAAATTCATTTAATGTATGAAATTTGTATGTAGCTAACTTCGTTCATTAAACTGGTAATAAGTATAGATAAATTTTTCCGGAAAACAGTTTTTTCTTACGACAATCATTTTGAATCACATGATATTCCGTAGAATAGCAGAGCAATCCTATACAAATAATATAGTTATCGCTTACATATCAACATGCAATATAATTTTTCCTGACACTTTTTAACTTAACACTACTAAATATTTTTATTGTCGAAGTATATTTCCGAAGTGCACAATTTCTTAATGTAGGCAACAGTTTCGCTTGTAGTTTTCTAATAGAGCTTTCGATAATACCGCTTTACAACATCATATTCGCCTTAGTAGTAGGGAAATTTCAGACTACAGGATCTGTTTTAAAAGGCAAAAGCTCTGGTAGACCACATAGGGGAAGGTGGGGCAAAATGGGAACACTAAGCTTTAGAACACTGCATTAAGATTGCAAATTGATATGCAAGGTTCTAAGTAGGCTTGTTGTAATCTTTAAACATTTAGGCGAGGGTTGGGCAAGTGGGGCCACGAGGGCATGATGGGACATCGCCTTATCTACAAAACGGCAGTAAGCATCTGTCATAATAGCAGTCCTAATATTGGCAAGTGCTTTTTATGTTTGTTGTAATGAGGAAACTTTACTAGTCGTAAATAACAAAGTTATTGCTGTTTGTGGCGTGAACTTTGCAATATCTAGAATTTCGTTATTATTTTGATGTGAGTTCAACGCCAGTATCGGAAGCATAAGTAAATTATTACAACTACACTTTTGTGCTTATTAATTGACATGTATTGCATGTATTTTCTATAGTGCGTTATTTGTTTATTTCAAATATTTAATATATCATTATAACATAACCAGAAAATGTCCCAAAGTGCAAGATGGGGCTATTGGTATGGGGAAACTGGGTACTCATTGTCTTACTCTCAGTCTGGTCCGTTATGCCTGGATATGCCATATGCTTTCTCGAAGACATAATGTGTATTTTTCATGTTAGTAATAAAGTACAGGTTCAATCAAAGCGTAACAAGGGAAAAGACAACAATCCTTACAAGCACTACGTATAAAATCCTGCTACAAGAAATAGAAGTCTGGAGAATCCCTAAGGAACTAGAAGTTCTGGGGAGAGTTATAAGGAAGAAAAATGACAAAGAAGAAACAGAAGAGATCAAGAAGCGGATTTTGTAAAGAAAGCAAAGAGATAGATATTTTAAAAACGTCAAGAAATAATCAAGTTCTCTATTGAGAAGATGACGCTCAATGTTATAACTGTAAGGGAAGTATTGATACAATGCCATGGATGCGAGTTGGGTACATGGAGGCTGTGCGAATAACGTGGATGAGTCGTCTTCTATTGTCTCAATGTGCAGATTAAGTTAATATTCTTATCGTTATTGTATTTTTTATTTGAGTAGTTCCGCTCTAAAGAGTTTAAGCTTGTACCTGCTGTTTTTAAGAATATTTTAATATCTATTTTTTTTTTACCTATTACCTAGATTTATGGTACGACCTATTCTTAACTGGAACCCCATCTTACCCCCATGGTGGGGCAAGATGGTGTATTTACACATTTCTTTTCGAAATTTTCTCACAACATCAAGAGTTACCCATCGAAAAATTGTAATTCATCCATCAGCAGATTAAATGTTTAAAGATTACAACAAACGTACTTAGAACCTTGTATATCAATTTGCAATCCTGATGCAGTGTTCTAAAGCTTAATGTTCCCATCTTGCCCCACCTTCCCCTATTTATGTAAACAGTACTTTATTTTGTAGGTAGTTTTAGTTTAAATAATTGTTATTTCAGTTATAATAGGGTGTATATAACTTATTGTTACAGCAATAAATAAATGTGCAGTCTTTCTATATCTTTTTTACTTTTACAATTATCGATGCCAGTTTACTTTTGTTATTTTTTTATAATATATACTAGAAGTAAGTATTCAAAAAACAAGCGGTATACTTAGCTACTACAAGCTTAGTTCTTATTCAATTGAAGGAAAACTTTTTATGGAAGCATCCCTAGATGAACAAAACAATTATAATACTTTTTGTGAAAATAGGTTTATCAAGACAATTTTGCGTACAATAGGTCTTTTCTTCTTCATGATTGTTGAGTCGAAGCATCTTAATTCTTAAAATTTTAAAGTCAAAACATCTAATCCACTTTTATGCAAAAATTCCAATAAATGTAATTTGGCTTTTAGAGCTTTATAGAGAAATGTAAATGTCAAGCAGACCTACAAGAAGATGATGAAGTTAAAGTGATGTTCCTCCGAGTTTGTAACCTCATGCAAGTATGGAGTGTTCTGATATTCATGTCTCTATTACTACGCTACAATTTTTGCGAAATTTTGTACGTGGCTTGATTAGACATGTGCACAGCTTGGAATCCCTCGTGGTGATTCGTTGTAAAAAATTTAATTCTGTTCTTTGTCTTCTAGTCTCGAACAAGAATCTTATATCATGCTTTTCTAATCACCAGAAACTCCAGAGTACCTCTCCAAAACCGTACACAAAGCGCCTAAGGAGCTTTGTCCTTTCCCATCTCTAATTTCCATTATTCTTGCGAGCCTCTTTCATCTACCGCAAAGTTAGCTAAAGTCCCGGCTTCCTCTCGAGTTCCACTCATTATCTTTATCCCAATTTTCAAGTTGCGCTCGATCAAACGCGCCAGCGTCAATTGTTTCAGCGGTTATCGACTATCACGTCTGCGGCTGACACCCACAGGCCGGCAACCCCTAAATCGCTTTTATTGCGTGCACCAGCTGCCACTATTGCCTTCAAGGGAAAAAAGCGAACTCCTGAAAAGGCAGGCACCGACCCCCCCCCCTTCCCCCTCCAAAGGGGCACGCACGTGGACCCCGGAATGAGGTTAATTACTGTTTTCTGGTTCGTGGCTCTTGCGATTTTTTCTCCTACTTTGGAAAGCGTTTTTCTTTTTCGGTTTCGTTAGGTTGTGGAGGGACGGCCGGGAAATATGATTAAGGGATGTTGAGTAGCAGGTGATGTTATACCTAATTTGTCCTTTATTTCTAATGGTTGCGGCTGAATCTATTTAATTTAGGTAATTTGCGGTGTTAAGATCCTCATAACTTCCAATTAGCTTTGGTAACTTTCTCTTGTTTCAACAGTATTTCATTTTCTTCCAAATTTTCAACCCCTTGTCTGTTAAATTTATTATTTTTTTTTGTTTTTTTTTTACTTTTTTCAAGTTTTCTACTTTTTTTACCTATTTTTAACATTTTTTATTGCCCCCTTTACGTTCTTTAAAGAGAAGAATATTTTTTTAGAAATTTGAACAATAATTTTTATTCGCATTATCATTTTTCAATAATTATTGCTAAATACCCCTTAAATTATCATTTTTCACTCAAATATTTTTCCGCCATATTGGATGTTCCATTTTGTTGTCAACTCTGTATTCGTAATTAACAATCCAAACAGCCCCTAAATAATGCATTTGGAAAACCCTTTTCATCATATTTGAATTTCTTCCTGTCGTACCTACTAATTCCTCATTTTGTTTTTCTAAATATTAATTCTCAATTCATTTCATTTTTCACTTTTTCTTTTCATTTTTCCTTCTTAATTGCTGAATACTTATACAATGGAATCAGATACAGAGCAAAAATAAAAGTAATTCAGCTTTAACGTACTATGTTAAGAGAATAAACTGAAATAAGTTTGCATCTCTAATATATCATAAAATAAGTCGCAAATTATGATTTCCCGCAATTATTGTAACAATATTTCAGATTTAATGCATTAAAAATAATTAAATTTAAGAAAGTACAAGTTCGGAGTTATATTCTGTTTAAAAAAAAAATCATAAAATGCAATACCAATTTAAGAACTTACCCAATCTGCGTTTAAATAAAATGATCCACTCTTATAATGATCGTAACTATAATTCTAATTTTAGATGCTTATATTAATTACTGTTTTTATTAATTCTTCCAAAGATCGTATTTACATGCAACGTCAAATTAAATTTCATAATATTAAACGTCGATTTATGTAGGTAAGATTTTAAGAGAACTAAAACACTATTTCAGGACATTCGATCAACTGCATAATTAACAATTCAATTATTTATATTCACTAACATTAATTTACGATGCCTGGACGAAAGTTTTGTTAGACATTTGTAATTCGCGCGTTTTATCAACATTATTTGGTTTACGTTTAGTAACTTTCGTCATAGGGTGACCACTTGTAATAAATGTCAAAATCGCGTCGAACATAAAATGGAAATAATACTTTTCAAACACAATTTTTACTTTGTTTTCATTTTCTAAAAAATGAATACCTTTTGAGAATCCAGGGAGACTTGCTTTATCCGTTAATGTGCTTATAAATTGCCAAATTATTAGACGACATACCGAACTATAACCGAAATACAATAAAGCAGAAATGAATTTAAAAACAAAAAAAAAACTTGCCGTTTTTATAACGCCGGTCCACATTTCTCAAGTGGCTTAAACATAAGCGTCACACTCGAATTGTAAAGTCACTAAATATATAAAGTACGGCACTGCATTACGCACGCAATGTGTTAGAGAGAAAAGAGTCTTCTTTGGACGCTATGTGGCGGAATCAGGAACCAGCTGATTCAGCTGTAGACGCTTGGTTGCAAAAGTCACTGTATTTGGCCAATTCTAGCTGTCAGTGCTGTCATTCTAAACTGTTGAAGTTAGAACTAATGTTTGGTTAGAGTTCGAGATCGTATGAGATCTTGGTCCTTGTGTCTCACGGTTTCAATCTTTTATTATACTCGCTACATTTTCGAATTCTCTCCTCTTTTCGTACTTTTATCGATAAACCGCGATACCCCTATTGTGTTGCGACCATCGTTTCGCATTCGGCCTTTAATTATTTCCCTTTTAATCAATTCCGCCTTCGGAGCCTATTCCTTGACACTTTTTTTCGCGAAATTTACACACGTTAAATAGGTCGACGCCACTGTAAAACGCCCTCTGTCGGAAGGAATCGTAGAAGCAAACTTTATTAAGTATTAACAATTTCTGTTTTAAATTGAAAAGCCTTGACTTACAATTATTACAGTAAAATAAAATCAAGAACACAAAACTTCATATATCCGATGGTTTTCTGAACACTCTCAGTTACAGTGCAAATCAATACCTACAAACTTAAGTAACATACAACAAGAATTTCAAATCAGTCCTGCTAACATAAGAGGCTAAGTACAAACAACATTTGAATACTAAAGGCCGCTTTACAGTTCGCAATGTTTTTATTGCGCGCAATAACAAAATTGACTACTATATCCGGTATGAGGGAACATTACCGGAAGTCGAAAATATTGTAGCTTACTGACCTACACCCATAGACCTTACTATAAAAAAAAATTAAATCTAGCTTTTGTTTACTTCCCCATAAACTTTTGATGGAAGCTCGTCATGACACATATTGTATATCTACATATGTAAATTTCCTCAATGGTTGTATGTATGTATGTAATAGAAGGCTGGTGTTACACTGCGACCTTAAAGATCTATTGTGTCCCCTATTCTTGCTGCTTTACAGCTGGCCTTCCAATCCTATTCCTTTTAGAAAGTGTAGGATGTCAGAGAGCCCCAGTCTAGGTAAGTCTCCCTCTTCGATTTCACATGCTCCCAGGTGCAATGCCCTCGAGTTGCACAGTGCTACGCAGTTTGAGAGGAGGTGGATGGATGTTTCAACCTGTTCCCACAAAATCTGCATTCAGGATCTTTCCAATGCAAGCTTACTCAGGTGTCCTTTCAGTCTACAATGGCCTGAAAGTATTCCTGTTAATATGCGAACATCTTACTCAGGTTGATGCATTCTGTAAACCTACTCTGGCTATAAGTTCCAGAAGAATTTTACTTTGCCTCATTCCTGGAGATTTTCCCAGAAACTGGATTTTTCTCTGCTCCATTTCCATTTTTAGTTTCTTCAGTATTGTACTGCTACTTAACCCGCAAAAGGGTTCAGGCCCTACGAAAGGCATTCCAGCCCTTTTTTGCGAGGTTATCCGTTATTTTTTCGTTTCTCCACTCTGTGTGACCGGAACCACAGGAGGGTTACTTTATTTCTTTTGCCTAGCTCATTTAGTTTCCTAGGCATTCCCAGACCATCTTGGAGCTGATTTCATATGAGTTCAGCGCCTTGATGGCTGCTTGACTATCAGACACAATGATAATCTCTTCCTCAATGGTTAAGTAATAATTAATTACAGATGTCCAAGAACTAGTAGATGAATCAAAAATAATACTGTAGTGTAATGGGAGCAAATAAAGGAATGGATATCATCAATGTCTTCTTTTTGACAATGGTTTCAATGAAGAAAGGAAAGCGATAAAGAAAAACAACAGTTTGCAAATGTAACGAAGTAATAAGCATTTGGTAAATGGAACGGCATGTTTTCGATATTTCATCGAAAGCTAAATCCAGTCGCAGACGTCCCTATAATCATAGACACACATCATCTTGCCTACTGCATGCGATATTAAACTTTCCATCGATGTAATTTCGCTATGTATCTGATGCGACACCGTGTGCATAGCGTAACGCTACATTTAAAACGAATTACCCGTCGCTGATGACGAAACGATTACTGTCGTCTGGTTGGAATGAAGCAGTGATGAAATCGATCATCTGTTGCTAATGTTCCTGTTTCAAATCCGGCAAATATACACACATCGCGATATAGAGGTCGATTTGCGATATTAACAACACTTGATGAAGGTTCTTAAAAATGAAAAATTGTTGGCGTTTTTACATTGTAGTTTTGTGTTAATCTTCAATTATGATTGGCAAAAGTGGTTTCTACATTAGCGGTTGTCTTATTTATTATCGTCCCATGAGTATTTTACCGGCCGTGTCAAAAATGTTCGAACAAGCTGTTACCAGCTAATTTACCGGCACCGAAGGTGATGCACTTCCGCTTTACAAACCTCGAATAATGGGAATGAAGATTCGGAACATGCAGGGTACACCGGCTGTCGCGAGGGATGGGTGATAGAACACAACCAAGAAAATAAAAATTTCGGCGCCACCTGCTTAAGATTACTACCTGTCATGTCCCAAGAAAACAGAATCCCACGGTGTTTAAAAATCGAAGGGTAAAGCGGTTTGCAAAACAATACAACACATAAAAAAAAAAGATGAGTTTACTAACAAAACATAAAAATTATTAGATTAAATTTAACATATATCCAAGAGAAAATTGGTTGATTGACAAAAACAAAAAAATGTCTGTTGAAAACTACATATTTAAAAAAAATATTGTTGTATCTGTATCATTAAACGTATCACGAGTATATGTTTAAATTGTGATGAAACAAAAACAACAGTCCTACGGTAGGACGCGAACACCGAACTTTGGCCAACGAATCAGTTCACATAAATTTATAAAAAGAAAATTACCCTAAGTTAATTAAAATTCAAAACGAAAAAAGTACAGTTACAAAAAAACGAAAATAAAACTAAATATTTGATTAAATACATCAGTGGGAATAATACCCTGTATATGCAAGCCGATATGTGTTTAAACGTTATATTGAATTTAAGAAATAAATGAAAAGCTAAGTAAAGAAAGTATTAAATATTATTAATGAATTAAATAATTCGTAATGTCTACTAAGTAGACAAACATAAGTAGCACCTCCGATCTAGAGAAAAACATTGAAATTTACTGTATCGTAAAGAAAACAAAAAAAAAATAAATGACGGTGGTTCTATTATTAAATTTAAACGCGAAAAAATTACAAAAAAAAAGACCATGCAACTTACGTTGCCCTCGATCAGCTTTACGGGGCGTAGAGATCCTCTCCTATTCGGACAGATCGTAGCCTTGGCTGATCGTAATACCCAAACCAGTGTCCATGAATTCTAAAGGAGTAAGGTCTCCGAAGACTAAAAAAGTCGCAGAATCCTCAGCCGCACCTGGGGTAAAAACCTCAAAAACGAGGAAATTCAAGTTAAAATTAAGGGGGATTAAAAAACCTCAAAAACAACAATACCCCAACTAGTAGATAAAAAATAGAGATTTGCTTACCGATAATAACGAGTTTTCAACAAGAGAAGCAATACGAATGGGCGTGCGACCGTGTTCAAATCAATCCAAATTCGGTCATCCGCCGTAATAACACTAAGTTCCACTTCAAACCAAACGAAGATACGCAATGATTATTTCACCAATTCAATAAAATCAAAATTGTAAAATATCCAAAATTCCCAAAGTAGAAGATTTATCGTAAGAGGGCGTCTAAAGAAGAAAAAGGAAACGGAAGAAAGAATACGTCACCAATCAAAGACAGATAAGAAAACAGTATAAAACAGGGGTGCCTCTAACGTCGAAGGTTAAACACAGAATAGGGATCTAGTGAAACGACAATCGACAAATCTTACGTGAAACGAACAATACCACGTCAAAACAACAGATCTGCTACCTAGAAATGTCATCCTGTCAAACACAGAAATTGCAATTAAACAAAATCTAAGACGTTTAAGAAAAAGCAACGTAAATAAATGAAAAGAAAAATCAAATCTAGCAGCCTTCAATAGGAAAGAAAACACAATTGAAAGCAAAAATTAAACGATAAGTTTACATGTGAAATTACAAGACGTAGGAGCACTCTGAATAGAGGAAGGATAGGGTACAAAGCTGTGAGTCTACGAGAACTTTCGAGGGAAGCGAAGCAAAAAACCGGAAAAAGCATGCTTCTAGCTGATAATTATCTGCAAAAAAAAAAAGATATACCCTTCAACATACGAGTATCGAAAAGGACGCTCCCTGTAAACGGAATATTAAGCGTTATCCAGTTTAATACATACGCATTTGAAGATGGTAGTTCTGAGCTATTAATTTAGCAAGGTATTTGACTCTGTGAGTCCGGCAAACCTTCTACGGCGCGGGTCCTTTAGAGTACTAATATACCTGCATACCTGCAGGCAGCAGGTTACGAATGAACGAGCCTTTCTTCATCTCAGAAATAAATACGCATAGTCAGATCGACACTCGACGGTGTAATTCCATAATTAATACTCCCTGCAATAGATGCGAAGAAATATTTATACGCGTTATATACACCCATATCATAAAAGATGCGATTCAAGGATTAGCAAAAATCAGAGCCGAAGTGGGCAAACGAAGACTGGTTCTAGAAATAAATTAAAAATAAAATAAATAAAAACACAAAATTTTCGCGCTGAAAAATACGGAAAACGGTCCACAGAAAAAGTTGGTTTAAGGATAACCCAATTACTTGCTGAGCGATCGATTAACCTCAATTTCCATTTGAAAAATTGAGGTAAACAATAGATTGTTAAAGATTTAGTTATCCTTCAATTGAATTCATATTAATTTAAAAGCAAATATTATGTGATTCATTTTGAAACTTTTGTACATACTATTTTCTTAACCTTCTTCTTCATAAGTCATCTTATTGGCTACAGTCATAAATTCCCCAATACATGCAGTGAATTTTTTGTTTAAGCACGGCTGCACGGTGGGATAATTCATTCTATTACCACGTTCGTGTTTCATTTTGTGATTAATAGCGTAACCCTGAAATACCAGTGTTTTAGGCATAACACCGATGAAAGGTTGCAAAAACTTGTGTGTCAAAGGTTTTCTTTCTGTTATGTTCGAGAGGCTCACATTGAAAAATTTTAGGAGCTACAATAATATAATCTTGCATTATAAGAATCTTTTTGCAAATACCACATTAAATTCTATTGTTCTCTCTCTTAGGGAAAGCTCGAAATCTCAAGCGCTTTTACCTCATCCACTGAACAAAATCGAAGGGAAGAATTCTAAGTTTTTTTGTTCTTTTTAATCTGCGCAACTTCGCAAAACATAAAAAGGAGCCGCAAATCTTCTACGTCTCGAAGGTAACAGCCTTGTCAATGCTGTTGCTCCTATGTTGTTTTCCACCGAACTACTTCGAGCTTTTCATCCTCTATGGGATGCGGTGATTCTTGCGAATACAGTCTGTCCGACGTGGCGTCTGATGGAGGTCCCTTAATCTCTGGAGGTTGCCCCAAAGTTCCGTTTGAACACACGCAAACAGAGAAAGAGCGGGGTAATGGAAAGGCCGCCGTTAGTGGGCGCTGTGCCGTGTTCTTGGTTTGCGCAAACAAAGCCTGATGACCGAAAGCGGTGCCTGCTCAGAATTATTTTAATGAAGGGAAGAGATGATGATGTGTTCGGGATGATGATCGTGTGTGCCGGAATTAAAGAGAGATTTAACGCATGAACTCAATAAAGAGTTCTGCTACGTAAAGCTGGAAGTTAGAGATTTTGGAGGATTAAAATAATGAGCGCCATTCTAAACATATATGATTCGCTCAAGTGTGAGACAAATCGGGAAAACAAAACTTTATTAATGATTTTACAAAATACGCAGAGTGTCTCACGAAGAACTGCATCGATCGATATATGAAGAGATTAATTGGAAAATCGAAATTTCGCAATACGAGGGAAGTCAAAGTTCGTGGAATGGAGGGATTGGAATGGATAGGTGCATCGCTATGTTCATTTGATTGGACTCACCATTATATAAAGGTTAAGCTGCAGCCTATTGCGGCAGTCGTTTCGAATAGTTCCGCAAACAAAGCATCCGGAAGAAACTGAAACTATGGAGAAAATTGAACACCTCTATAATAATATTTACAAGCAGGAAAGAACGCTCACACCATATGAATGAAATGGAAACCGTTATGGGACAAGCCTAGTAAATCAATGATTTATAAGTGCATCTCTTTTTAACAGGCCGGGAGCATTGAGACAACCCCGCACAGGCCCAGTGAGCCCACCACATCAAACCGATCAAAAAATGGAAAACTTTAACGAAATACCGTTTGAAGAAAAACAATTATCTGCATTAGTTGGAGATCAGTACACCATTTTGCGTATCCTAACATAACCACAAAAAAAAACCACCAGGAGAGGACATTTTTTAAGAAGTGGAAGTATTTACAAGTTGGTTTGCCATGGTCAAATTAAGTGTGTATGCACAGTGGTGCACCTTCTATGTCGGCTTACGTAAGAGGTTTCATCGGAATTTTGTATGAAAAAGCACTGAATTAAATTGCCAAAAGATAATTTGATAGTCCTTCACTTGCATAATCCACCAACAGAACTTGTGTCTATGTCCAGTTCGACTCCAGGATCTGTGAATGTGGTAGTAAATACCATCATTTTATTCGATCCCGGGGGCTTAACCATCCGTCAGTTCAAGCGTGTTTTGGATGCAATATCAAGCCGAATATGACCGACGTACATAATTATTGTGAAGTCAGATGTTAAGCAAAAGGAAAATGCTGAACGTTTTACGCGCTTATAAATGAGATCAGCAGAAATTTATGCAATAAAAGATAACCATATGTTGAATGAGTGACCAAAATGGGATATGTCAACATTTCTGGTCGCGTTAACAGCTATTTTAATGATTTAAATTGAAACTTAAAACAAGGAATTATAATGATTTGACAGCCATTTGAAAGCGCTTTCAAAACAAAAACGCTTGTGGGAACAAGTGCTTGTCTTGTAACAGTACATCCACACTCTCGGCGTATGAAATACTGCTTATGTCAATATGATGAACAACTCAAGTACTTCGGAGAAATTTTCGAACAGATTTAGCGATTTTGAAAACAGGAAGACAGTTTCAATTTATAGCTACTCACAAAAAGTAATGTACTAATGCTCAATACACTTGCAAATGGAGTTGATCGAAGGCTTCAAGAAAAATTACTCCTAAAATCTAAATTTGAAGACGCGGAGGTGTGTGATTTCTACAAAAATACCTGAAGAGGACCATTTTCCGGAGCTTAGAAATTCGCAAGAAGATTGATTATGCGTTTGGCAGTACTTATAAATGCGAACAGTTCTTTTCAATGATGAAAGTTAATAATCAAAAATCGTACAAGGCTGATGACGATAATTTGGAAAATTCTGTTACGTCTTTGTATCAGTGGAATTCATCCAAACATCGATGGATTAGTTTTCAAGTTCAAGCTCAAGGGTCTCATTGATTTCGTTGTCGCTCATATAACTTCCTAGTTGTAATAATTCCAAATTTCACTATTTAATTATATTAATAATTTAATAATAATTATAGCGCACCATTTTGAAATAAACTTTCAAACACTATGCTAAATATTGGTTTGACATTTACCTAATGTTTTGTTTCATCAAATCATAGCCTACCTCAAAAATTTTTATTGCCAACTAATTACTAAATACGAAGAACAATATAAAAAACAATTTTGTAACTTGAAACAAAAACAATCGTATATTAGTGTTGTAGGAACTTTTTTGTTTATTTCTTGGTCCTCTATCACATGTTGCTATTGCATTGTAGGTTTTCTACGTCACCCTGTATAATAGATAGAGAATTATTTATGCTATTATCTGATGTGGTCTGATAGTGTATGCATTTATATTAATTTCTTCTTGTTTTCGAACTCTCACAAAGTTCTGGGTCTTTTATTTATGTATAATTTATCCTGTAATTAGCATTTAGGTGCTGTTAAATAAAATGATATTATTATTATTTAATGAAATAAAATGCAAATGCAGAATTTTAAAGTCAATTTAAAAAAAAAAAAGACTTTTTTGGAGAGCCCTAAAATTAACAAATTTTAGTAGAAAATTAAATAAAGTATTTAATATTTTAAATATTATCATAAATCATAACAAGTTTGGCCTTTCGAAATCGCAAGAAGATATTTTGCAAATATTTCTTCAAAAATCCTCTAGGAATTTTAAAAATAAATTACCAATTTGAATTATATTACTCCAGGAAGTTACTTTACAAGCATAAAATCTCTTTCAGATCTGATACAACGAACGCTATAAATCTTTTAATGAAAAGATTAATAAGTGAATTATAGAACGAATCACGGTGAAGACTGCAGGGGGTATATCCTAACCCCGACGCTTCAGCTGAAAAACTGCCCAGAATTCACGGAAATAATTATATGTATATAACCCGGATAGAGAGGATAATGGAAAACTCTTTTTAAAAGTCAGAAGAAATTCTTTAATCTAGAAAACAAAACCGAAACAAATTTCTCAAGGGGATCGCCTAACGAGTAAAGTTAACAATTTCAAATTAATTTTAATCCAATCTTTACAATAATTTGACTTTTAAATTAATATAAAATTCTAAATTGAATGGATCAACATCAAAATCTTTAACAATCTGTTTGTTCAACCCTCCAATCTTTTCAAATGGAAATTTGAGTGTTAATCGATTCAGCGTCAGAAAAGTAATTGGGTTATCTTTAAAACAAACTTGTTTCTGTGTGGACGCTTTTAAGAATATTGTAAGAACACAAAGAGGAAAAGATTTCTTTGTCGTTAATAAATATGCATTAATTTAAATAAATTATTCTTTTAAACAGTAGCAAAGGAATATTTATTAGATCTTAAAACAGAAAATATTTGAAACAGATAGTGATTTAGGTAGAAAATTGCTTTCTTACGGAAAAATATAGCTTTTTGACTTGAAAATAATGGATATCAGTTGCTTCACCGACTGATATCGATTATTTTTAAGTGAAAAATTTCTTTGTTTGGAATAGTAAAAACATGTTTGGTCGAATGATTAATAAAATTTTATATCCAAATAAATGGTCTTTCTACATAAATAATAGGACTTTTCTAGGTAATTGCTCTTAAATGAAATACATAGTGTTTCAAAATGAATTACATCTCAGTAGGTACTGAGTAATCAAAAAAAAAAAAACGAGCTAATTTCTTTCGCTTCGAGCAAATACTCAATTTTCTATAAATTTGTGTTTTATTCTCATCACCAATTCTTATATACGAGGTAAACACAACATATAGAGAGAAATAATTTTGTACACACTCAAAATTTAGATTAATTTTTCTTGGTGAAAATTACTTTTTTTGATAAATCTACACAGAGATTCAAAATGATTGTCAATTTCGCTCCTATAGATAGTAACAGGGTGTAGGTATATGCCGCGTGTTTGTAATGAAGGTTTGAACTAAGTCAGTGTTGGAACATAAGAAAGTAAACGGATCTGTCATAAATAAGGAAAACGTAACCTATATTTGAACTCGCATTATATAAACGACTATGGATTGGTGTTTCTGCTTAAAATGAAATGTAATTAATTTAACTTTACTAATTATGATTTTATTAATTCAGTACTAACTGGTGTTAAACTAAATTTATTTATTACTTTAAATTATAACATACAATTAGTATAATTATTAAGTGACAAAACTGCATCTCTCAGTTCTTCTATGTATGCATGCGTTTCATAGATCCTATTTTTTAGATAGCCGAACATGAAGTAATCTAATGGGGTTAGATCAGGCGATCTTGGTGTCCATCTTGTGCTCTAACGACCCTGTCAGCAAAAAAACTGTTGAGATATTGGCAGGTTTGTCGAGCACTATGTGTGGAGATTATCGTACTGAAAATGACCTGCTTCAAGCTCATTTTCTTGTAACTCTGCAATAAACAATTCCAACATCTGTTGGTAAAGTTGGGCTGTTACAGTTTCCTCGAAGAAATTGGCCCTATTATTCGTTGCCTGGACGTAGCTAACCAAACTCCAACTTTTACGGATGCAATTGCGTTTCTCGAATTCGTGTGGATTTTCTGCAGACCAGATACAATAGTGTTTGTAATTGATATAGTCTGTTAGATAAAACCAGCTTCATCCAAGAAAAATGATTGTTTAGCAAGCATCGCCCCTTAAATTGTTATTAAACCAATGACAATATTTCCAATCGCCTATCGTGATCTAATGGTAATAATTCCTGTACCGTAGAAACTTTATAGGGATGAAAATGTAACTTTCTTTTGACAGCTCGTTGTGCTGAAGTGTATGATAAGCCTCTATAAAATTATAAAATGTAATAAACTATTTCACTTAATGTAAATATGAATTTTCACCTGTTTGTTAAGCTAATTACCACAGATAAATTCCCTTATTTCTTACAGTATTCAGAAATACTATGTTGGTGATATTAGATGTAAATATAAACGGTTTGAAAAAAATTATAAGATAAATAATCGAAAGATACTACAACACGCACGCAATATCGCTAAATGTCAAGAAAATTCATTTAATGTATGAAATTTGTATGTAGCTAACTTCGCTCATTAAATTGGTAATAAGTATAAATAATTTTTTCCGGAAAATAGTTTTTTTCTTATGACAATAATTTTGAATCACATGGTACTTGCATATTATAATAAGCCGCTTACCTTTTATGATAAATAATTATATTTCTAGACATTTGTCATTTTGTGAATAGCAATATAATTTTTCCCGACAGTTTTTAACTTAATACTACTTAAATAATGTACACATTGCAAGAAAATATTTTTATTGTTGAAGCATATTTCCCAAGTGCACAATTTCTTATGGCGAATGGCAATATTCCCACGCTGAATGTAAGCAACAGTTTTCTAATAGAGTTGAGTAATACCCGCTTTGCATACGCAATTTGCATCAAAATCTCCATCAAATAACACGATCTGTCGTTAGTAAAATGTTGAGAAAGTTTAACTTAACCGGAAATGTTAGAAATTCACCGAAAAGCAGACGACCAAAAACTCATTGCTCAAGATTTTCCTTCTACTACTAACATTAAACAAATCATCTCAATTCATGAGAAATCGGAAAGATATTTCGTTTATCAAAATTTAATTTAATTCTCAGGAAAACGAAATAAATGACAATATATCAAAGTTAAATTCATAATCTATAAAAAAACATCAAAACCAGTCATAAATATGTTCAAAATCAATTTAAAAAAGATAATTAAAAAGAAATTATTAAAAATATAAATGTCAAAAAGCGGCATCTATGGAAAGTTAGACAAACTTCTATAAGGATACATCAAAAGAAATGTACAATTTCAAATTTAACTACAATATTAATTTAATGTAATTTCTAAGCAAAATATAAATAACAAAATGTAAAAAAAAATAGTTAACAATGACTTACCAGTTAAAATTTTCTTCTTTGCGACAATTCGGAAACGTCACTTGAATCTTGAATGTCACCGCAAATTCAGGACGCGGTGAACCTTCACTTGTCGGAACTCGTGACTGGAATTCCGATAGCTGATTGAAGGCTCGGAAAACTTGCAAGAGGCGTTGAAACACAGACATAATGGAAAGTAATCTGAAAAATTGAGAGATATCAACAAACTATCATCGAGGCCTGATCTACATTTAGTTGCTCCTAAAGAAAAAATAATTTTACATTTGAAAAGAAAATATTTCATTAAAGAAAGGTTTTATAAGACAGAAATTAACTTTAATGAATTAATTAATTACCTGGACAGAAATAAAGTTTCATTTGAACGATTAACATACCTGAATTAGAACATAAGTGGAACGGGAATAAATTAATTCTAAGCCTTCCGAACCATTTCCATCCACATTTAGATCCGATTTTGTTTCCTGGAGGACCAATCACTTAAATCCAACCAGACAGAACCTAATTCATCCAAATTCCGATGGTTCGTCCACACCAGACCCGATTCCAAACTTACAAGAGGCCGAAATATCCCCGATTCCAACTAAAGACAACAGAAACTAGCTGTTTCAAAAGGATTGTCCTGATTCGGGCAAAAAACAGATCATGTCTGTACTATTTTTGAACTATTTTTTAAACAAACCTTAAAAAGAAGTAATCACATAAGATAAAATTAATTTTAAGATGATTTCACACGATTAATGGGGAAAAAAATTGCTTATACTCTTTAATATAATACTCACCAATATTTGTTGTATTAAATAGTAAGAATAGGTAGGATCTGTAATTTCAAGAATAGATTTAAGAATTTTTTCTATAGTTCACATTCAATCATAATTTTTGAGACACATGATCTAGATCCAATTTTAAAATCTAAAAAATAAAGAAAAGAAACAGTGAAAAATATCAAAACACCCAGCTAAACATAAACGAAATAAATAACAGATTAGGTTAAGAATGTACTTACCTTAGATTTTGATTTTATTATCCTTTTACCGAGTTCTATTTATTATTAGATATATTGTTTTTATTTCTCGATTTTCTTGAGTTTTAACTCTCTGTGAATGGCAAAATCAAATGTAATTCACCCATTTTAGTTCAAATTCAAACAGCGATTCAACTGACCACTTTGCAGTAACAACAATTAGGCATCCTGTATTCTGCGAGGGGTTGCCTAACGCAAGCTAAGAAAACTCGCACGCCCGAACATTCTGCAAAGCTTTTTTAAAATTTACAAATTAAATTCAAATCATCATAATATCTAAACTTGGTTTTCAAGAACAAACTGCTTTTTTCGCATTTTATTTGAAAATACATCAAAAAGTTTTAATTAAAATATTATTAATTAATTAAATTTCCTTACGACGCACCATCTATCCATACAAACTATAAATTACATCCCCAAAATAAATTGATAACTCCAGTAGAGGGTCGACTCGTCTACTATACACAAATAAAACAGTAAACTTTACCCAAAATATTCATTTATATCTCTTTCACCCTCGCTTCCTTTGCGACAAACATTATCACGATTCACCCCAACTGACGTATCCGTCATCCAGTTTACGCCACTGGTTCTGGCGCAGTAGATATATATTTTTAATGAGGAGTTCGGAGCTGTGTCGCTAGATGGGGGAGAATCTTTTGTCGCCACTATATTGAGGAGTCAACCCTCCTTAACGGTATCCTCGTCCAGTCACGGTATATATTAATTAGGTTTTATATTTCGCGACAATGCCCCTTTTATTATCTACGCCATTGTCGTTTCTGTCGCGAGGCGTTAGTCGATTGTCTGGAGAAACTTAGATGAGATTTGGAGTGGGGGGAGACAACAGGAAGGTTTTAACGCGACGATTTCGTTTTTCCCCAATTAAAGGGGGTAATTTATTCTACGCCCCGGCACAATACATTAGGTTAAGGGAGCACGCTTTAAAGGATTTATCTTAGCGAGGAAGGGTGGATGATATGAAATACTTCGCATATAAAAACAATATGTCTTTATTTTCCAATACACCGTACAAAATAATGATTTCTATTATGTTATATAAACTTTTTATGCGAACTATACTCCTTTTAATTGCATCTTCACCTGTTTACCTTGCTTATCTGCTTACTTGGTTGTCTGTACGAATGGTGATCTTGCGTAGCGATGTATCAAAGTTTCTGACAGCGTCGCTAGTACAGTGTTGTCAGATGAAATTATTTCCTAGCGGTAGAATGTCAATACCTGAGCGGAAGAATATCCGTAATAAAATTCAAATGTTCTTATTCATTTTATTTCGCTACATATTAATTTATATTTTCGTAAAAAAAACAAAAAAAAACTATATTATTTAATTATAAACTTAAGTAATATATATAGAGCTATACATTACACTTTAAAATCGTTATACATAAATATCTTTTGTCACTGGACGTGGTAATCTTATTTGGTGAAAATTGAAGCAATTGTCGTTATATTTATCAAACCCCAGTAAACCAATTCAAATTTCCCTCAATTATTTTTAGTACTTCAACATTAAAACACGAAATTACCTACGATTTTGTATTACATTAGCAGTATTTGAAAACCTTTAAGTTGAAGTTAGTGAAAATATTCGCGGGAAAATTTGAATTTGGTTTACTGGGACGCTCACTGTGAAGTAAACTAATAATTGTTTCGTTTTCCTAACCTATTTCTCTGTTTCTTAAAAGTGATTGCTGAAAAATACCCTTTCAACATTTGCACTTGAGTGTGGTAAAGTTAATATGTTGAAAAATGAAAATTGGCCAATTTCCAAACATATATAATTGTCTCCACACTTTATTTTGGCGAAATTAGACCAAAATTGGAATATAATTATTTGAGTCTGGAATAAAATAAAGATTCTAAAAATGGTAATTTACTTGTGATCTACTAAAATGGGCGTTTAGTTGCAAGTTTTGCAATACTGCTAATAGTTTTGTGCTAGTACAGTTTCTGGATTCGAAAAAGAAAAATCTTGCAACAAATTATTTTTCAAGGGAAATATCTGCAAAATTTAATTAACTGCATCAACGTAAAGTGACAGGCAATAGGTTTTTGAAAAATAGGAATTAAATAGATATCTACAGCGCGAAAAAATATTTTATTGCGACTTTATTAACAAGATGGCGCAGCAATCACTATTTTTTGGAAAAAAGTACGTTTGACACCACTATTAGGTACTAACAATTCAGAAGGTTTGTTCGTTGGTGCTACACTTTCTACACTGGCTTGTGATTAAAATAGGATAGAAGATCCACTCTTTACGTATCTGAGAGAGATAAAAGATGCACCAGTGTAATTGGTGCAACACCAACGAACAAACCTAGAAACATAGGTTTCTGATACAATGAATAAAGAGTTTATACATAATCGGCATTATAGTTTTGTTAAGTACCATAAAATATCAAAAAGCGGTAGATTGTAAACTCAAAACGGAAGATTGAAGTTGATAACGATAGAAACACCGTGTTAACGGTATATCTGGCAACATTGCGCTAGTATCGGCAGCTGTCAAATGCTTGCACATAAAATTCGCGCTAAAAAATTGTTTATCGTCGCATGCCTCAACGTCGTACAATAAATGATTTAAAATCTACTCTAATTGAAGTAGTTTCAGTTCGTGAGTGAATGTCCAGGATTCTAATATTATTTGTACGCGACAATGTGAAATGAATCGGTGAAACAAACAAGTGGTTTTTGTGTTTTATTCCTCTAATAACAGTGACACAGAAAAAAAGAGATGTAGGTACATACGAAAACACAGGTGAGTATTTACAATTGACATCAACTAGAACAACAATTAGACAATATTATATACAATGAGTAAATAGCGACACGGTCATTTGATTCACGTGCAAAATATTAAATATAATATACGGTAAATATACACAGTGCCTGTTACGTGGAACTAAACAATCTCCCAATTTAGAACACCTGTTAAAATAAAGGTTGTTCCAAACTTCTTAATATTGTCAAGACGTTCAATATATTTAACAGAAAAAAAAGCCGTTTTGGATACATCGTCATTATCTTTAACAATATATGTGTTTGATAACTAATTGTAGCTGTATGACACAATCAGTATAGCTACATTTTTGGTGTCAAAGTGGTTCAAATTTACTTCAAACTCGCCACTTTGATGTCGTGACAAATTTTACCCTGACATAAAAAATAGTTGTTGCAACAAATTTTATTATCAAAGCCAGTTAAAGTTATGTCATGCGTGTGCGCAAGCACTGTGGCCAACACAAATTATTTTGTAAAAGGTTTAAATTTAATTAAAATAGAAGAATTAAGACTAGCTGTGTCTGTAATTGATATAAACACTTCGCTACTCTACAACTCCTTCTCTAACGGCTATTTGCACCGGTTATGCTTAAGCTTAACTTAAGACTTAAGTAGATCCTAAACTATGATTTCGTTTTGCACCACTGTTTAAGGACCAGTTAAGGGTTATTCAAAATAAGCCGAAGATTTGCCCGGCTTAAGGTCCAGTTAACCTCACTTGTGGTTTCAAATGACAAGTATTGCGGCAAGTGAAAGAAGACTTTTATTTGTTGTATTACGGTGTTTTCGAGGTGTTTTATTTATTGTTGTGGGGATATTATTTGTATATTTTTGAAACAAAATGGCACGTAATATCTTAATAAATAACATAATGTTTGAAGATGATGATGAATTGGATGTGTTAAATATAATTTTTTGTGGTATACCTAGAAAAGTAAATGAAAGAGCAGAATATTTTCGTACGTTTGACGAACTTAAATTTTTCCGGCGATTTAGGGTAACCAAATGTACAACATTATTTATACTAAACCTGATGAAGCTGAAATTGAATATCATTGATGTGTGAGTAGGTATAAAAAATAATTTTAAGTTTACCATGTAACCTAAGACGAAATAACCATTCTTATGACCACGAATGCATACATTTTGTTATGTTTTATCTAATTAAACGACAAATTTTCAGCACTAATAGTGTTGCTTTTATGAATCAGCTGTTAGTATTTCGGAAACTGACCTGACAACAATAATGAAAACTAGAAAACTCGTATCAAGAATTAAAAGTCAACATTCTCCTCCTTTCTGTGTGTTTCTGTCAAAAACTTACAAGTTACAAGTCACTTTCACACTGTCTGACACTGTTGCCATCCGTTTTCAATACTTAGCTAAGCTTTATTCCTAGTTTCGACGGTACAAAACATATTCACCTTAAGCTGAGTGTTCAGTGCTTGAAAAAAATCATGGTAGTAAGCTAGAATTATTTTGTCTGTTGTCAAGTCAGTTTTTTTTTTTATTAAAAAGGTGAAAGTCAGTGCAAGGTTTTATTTTAAAGCTTAGTGCGGGGTTCAAGTGTTAAAAAAATTAAAATATTTATCACACCCTCATATTCATAAAGAACTGTCACCAAAAAAGTTAAAAAAAAATAAGTTTATACGGAATTTACATCCCGTGAACGGTGAATCAAGAAATAAAACACTGAGCCTCTACTTAACTAAGTTTGTTATTAGCGAAAACTGGTACAAATAACTGTAAAACAATCTTAACTCTTAACCTCAAACTCAAAAATAAACAAAACCGTGAGGCTAGTATGTTGGGGCCTGAATTATCTCTTTAAATCTTTGGTTGTTAAAGTTAAACTTTGTAGTGCAAGTTTTGGACATTTTTTAAAAAACTTTGATACACTTTAATCGTGTCATACAGGCTTAACAAATGGAGCTAGGCGCTTTATGATGATACGCTTTAGCGAGATGATCACACTCATAGAAGCAGCGATCATTTTCAGTCGCATACATTGGCAATCATAAACACATTGATTTGCCAAGACATGAAAAAGTAATTTCTATTTCTAAGATGACCAGTAAGGCACGAACATTTTTTGGCGTAATTATATGTACGTATCATTTTATTTTTGTATATTTTAATATAACAAACAATTTTTAATTGAAATACAATGCGGCATTAAGTTTAATTCTAAAAATTTGAAGGGAAATAGTGTTTCAATCTACTCCAATCAATATAGCGAGAAATCCCAATGACAATCTTCGGTTTAAACAACAGAAAAAAAAACAGTTTCAATTTGCCAAATATTACATTCAAAGACCATTAATCCAGAACGACACAATGACTGGATTCGTTTAAGAAAAGGGTATACCGTTAACTCATCCCCGCCTATATCTGAGATTTCCTCTTTATACTTTTATACTCCTCTGGAATGCACAAGAAACGGTGGAATACCACGGGAGAGTTCTATTTGAATAATTCAGAGATAACGTAACAGGTTAATAATGATGGAAATGAGCTCCCTTTACGTCCGGATTTATATCAATGGGCAGGGTAGGCAAAAGCGAGGCGGATAGTCGTTTTCTTAGGGATACTGCGCCATCTTTTCACGGGCATACGAATTAACTGACCCGGAAGGTTAAGGGATGGATATTATATTTAGAAATTGTTGCAGATACGTAATGCAGATGGCTTTAAAATTGAATAAAAGGTATATGCGGAGGATTTAGTTTTTTCATTTTCTGAACGGATGATCGCATTTTAAAACAATTATTACTATTATATCTCTATTGGCCGTTTGCACCGTTCGTGATTAAGTTATAATTAAAATTTAATCATAATTAAAGTTTAAATTCCCTTGTACCGATTGCTTAACTAATAATTAAATCCTTAATTCGTGATTATCTTTAATCAGTACCCAAGGTACGAATTAACTCATAATTAAAGTTGGCGCAAGCGTAGTTTCTTTGTTTACAATCGTATTTATAGGCGATAATAGGTTATGATATGCGGTTTTTGGTTATAATACAAATATCTGTGACTGTAAATGGAAATAGTTAGCTAATTAAAGTGTTCACTTTGAAGATTAGAACAAGGAATAGCGGCGTGCTAGAAGTGTATATTTGGCAGGGTTTTTAGAAAGTCCAAGGTAAATCAAAAATTAATTCCCAAAATAAAAACTGACAATAAATGTATTTGAGGATTACTCGTGGTTTCAGGTGGGAATGATCCGGAGGTATTTCGTAATAGGAAAGGATATCTTTCTATAAATTCACAATTTTCATATGATGCTAATTTAAAAATAATGGATATCGTAGTACGATGGCCAGGGAATACACACTTTAACGATCCATTCTTTTCCATAAGCGACAGTGGATATGCCTCAAAAACATATTTATTGACCCCATTGTTAAATTCGGAAACAGTTGTGAAAAAACGTTATAATGAAAGCCATATTACAACACGGAATGTCATTGAAAGCATGTTTTTAAGAAGAATGTTTTCTAATACTGGCATATGGTTGTCGCTTAAAGCTGGATACCTTTATGGCAATAATAGTTTGTACCTCAATATTGCACAATATAGCCATAAATGTGGGTGAAGAGGAAATCAATGAAGAAAAATTAAATCAAGAAATTTTTAAATGGACAACTTCATGAGATTAATTATGACGTTGTTGATGATGTACCTGCTGCGACACAGGCATTACTAATTAATGATTATTTCAACAATTTGTAATTCATTGCTATATAGAAATTAACTTTTGAACATTTTTTTGTATTTGTTTTCTTTGGCTTTTGTATAAACGAAATATATTTTATTTACTCTAAATGCATTATCACTTTGATTTTTTTAAAGAAATATTGTGTATGTAATTAACCATTTATTTATTAAATAAAAGGAACAAAATATATAAGGAAATGATGGTAATAATAAAATAATTATAACAAGTAATAGCAGAGGTCAAATAAAGTATCAAAAATTGGATCATTTGCAGAACAAACAAATAAAAGAATTTCATAATAATTTTATTATTATTAGCCACTGGATCATAAAAAAAAACCTGCATTCACATATTAATTTCCATTTTAAAACTACTACTACTACTTTTTTATTTCAATATCTAACTTTGTAGCAAGTTTCTTCAGCTTAAATTCCAATAACTTTCAAATGCCGCTTAAAATCGCACATTCACATAGCGGCAATTTTCAGTATAATGGAACAGTGTTCCCAATATAAATACAATTTTTGAGTAAAAAATAAACTTAACGCACTACCAACCTATATTTCTGTGACAAACTTTTTAATTAACCAATCATTAATTAAATTCGTTCGGTGCAATCCTATTCGTATTTAATTCGTAATTAAATTTAATCTTTGATTAGTTAATTAAAATGTTAATCACAGACGGTGCAAACGGCCGAGGAAAATATATAAAAAATTAATAAATTTTAGTTTGACAGATTTGCGCCATCTAGTGACAGTCATGTTAGCTTAGATCAATCCGGACAGCCGGGTCGCCTTTCCTTTTTTAAAGAGTAATCTTTACGTTAGGGATTACACTCATTAACTCCAATGCGCGGCTTCAGTCCTTCATTTAACAAACACACCAACACGACGCATAGACAAATTACATTAATTAGAAACGTGGATGTATTGCGCGTGGAAGGGCCGCCGCCTGCCGCATCAGCATGAAATTGCATCCGTCCCTCGTCTGCAGCTACTCGGAAAAGTTCACCGCTAAACCGGCTAGCATATTAATCAGGCCGTGATTATTACAGTTTCCGCGAATTCAATTAATAACGGTTGCAGTGTCGCCGCGTCATTGGGTCGAATTTAGCCCAATTAAGGCTTTTTTAACGAGCGCGATCTGGTCTGACAGGTCAGTTAGACCGATCAGTCTGTACTAATAAAGGACTGTTTTTTTTTCTTCTTTTTTTTAGTATCACTTTTGAAATGCGCGTCGGGCAAGAAAAAAGTTTAACACGAACTTTTAGCAGCTTCAAAAAAGCGTTGTGTAGATTAGAAACTTTGGAGACTTTCGATAATGGCAAAAGAAAATGTGTGTTTCTCTTGTCCGTAAAATTTCTGGCTCTTCTCACGGCATCCTGCATTTTCCTATTAATTATGATCCGTAGTCTCAAATTTAGTGATAATATTGTCAGAAATCAAATGTTGAAGTCACACCTAGCCTCCGTAATTATAAAAAATGTAATGTAATAATCACTAAACGTATTCTAACATACTGCTACTAACTTATTCCAAATTAATTGTGATCAAATTGAATTAAAAATAAACATTCTGTCAAAATGTCAGAGATTTCCCGCCTAAGCATCAAATGTTCCGCCATCTATTGATGCAATCATGCACGGCAACTTTCGTTGCACATTTGGCAAATTTCGTAACTGTACGTAACAACTGATTTAACAAACGATTATCTCCTAACAAACCTTTATGTTACTGATTTTTGATGTTATCGATTGATTAACTTTGACAAATTGGCAACTATTGTTTATGTTACCGGGGATTATTGTTGTAACCACGACCTGCTTGATAACTTAGACAATTTACTTTATACGGCCTATCGAATCATCCTAACTTACATTGAATTGAATGTTACACCAAATTCTAAAGATTCTAAAGTCAGTCAGATCCAGATTCCGGTAAGTAGCGACATCTGCGTAATGTTTGAGAACATGAAAACTACTTTCTTGACACGTCAAAATGATAGTAATGGAGGACACAGCTGATTACAACCTGGTTTATATCAAAACTAAATTATACAAAACTATTAACCAAATAACTATACAACTGAAATAACTAATAAGATGTGAAATACAACTTTAAAAACTTTGGTACTTGTCAATGTGACATTCATTTAAATTAGATGACATTTTGCTGTCACAATCCTGCAACCGAAGGGTAAGCAATTTTCCCAAAGAAGTCCGGTAAGTGGCGCTAGCGGTGATTCGACAGGCCGCATTGGGCCGTATAAAGCAGCCATTTAGCAAGTATACATACACTCAAAAAAAGAAGGGTAGAAATTCCAAAAGTGGGAGGAAACATTTTTACCTCCAATTGGTTGGGGTAATTTTACACTAATAACACTACACACTAAATACACTATTAATTATTAACATTTGGCACGGCTCTTGATGCTCAGTCCCTCTCCCTACCGAACAGTATTACTGCTGTTTTAGTTGCAGTTGGTGCCGAGTAGACTGAATCGTTACCAAATCATAATTAACTATATATGCATATATATATATATATATATATATATATATATATATATATATATTATATATATATATATATATATATATATATATTTATCCCACGCACTATTTTGCGTCCATACATTGCCATTTTACATTACTTTTGCGTCCGTATACCGGACGCAAAATAGTTTCGGCCTTATTAATCGAGTAAACGCTAAGAAAAAAAAAATTGTCCGTACGGCCCGTTGGTCATGCCACCACCATTGCCAGTTTTTTCTCATATTTTATTCCAACCCGTTTAGTAGCTAAGATGGAAAATAGGTGGAAGCAAAATAGTGCGTCATATGTAAAATTCACGTATAATTTAGTTCACAGAAATGCCGATAGAGCGAAAATAATATACTTATGCCGTATATTTTTATTACATACCGCGCATTATTTTGCTTCCTTCTACTTGGCAACGTCGCACACATATAGAAGAATCGATGAGGTTAGTGATTGTAAATCAGTAGGCATATGTATGACACAATTTAAAAAAAATGTTAAGTGTTTCTTTTCCTTTGACTAATGAATACATTGTGAAGCATTTGAAAAGTATCGGTTTAGTAAGAGGTGCCGTGATTTTGATTTTTTTATAGATGTTTTCTTTACAAAATGTAATATTTACCAGAAATTTAAAATTATTTAATTTATACTACCGTTTCTCTTCCAGCATTTCTTTTTTTTTTTGATACCTCTACATAATTTTTCAGTTAGGTTTCTCCCATTAATTTATTTTAGTTCAATAAGCCAAGGATATCTCCCAAAACAATTACAAAATCCAGTTTGGCCACAACAACTATCTTTCAGTTATAGTAAACAAATTCTAGAAAATGGATATCATATGATAGATTTCACTATTGTACTAAAGTGTCGACTATGTATAGACCACCTAATAAATCAATTAGAATCAAAAAAACAACTTTAATCTGAGAAGACTTTGCCACACGGGAAAGTGAAATCGACTATTCTTTCTTTACAATTTTCTCAATTGATTACAGTATGGTATATCATAAGTAATAGCACGGAAGAACTGCAAAGATTGAAGTATGGCACCTGGCGCCTCCACCAAAATAAAACATGTCATAGTCTTGCTTATCCAATAAGTGGGGAAATCGACATTTAAAATAGATCTCAGTTCAAATATTTAAAAACTTGCATTCAGCTTAGGTATCTGATTTCTAGGATGTACTAAAGTCTGAGGATGCTTCTTCATTCAAGCACACACTTTTTACCTGTTTAATTGATATATCGACAAATGTAAATAGCAAACATTTGTCGATAGCACAGCATGGCGCCTGAAATTATCTTCACTGAAAAGGTGAAAATCTCCATACCGAACAGAGACCAGGCACGTAGTGAGAGCACTGCTAATGATAATTGGTTCACGGACGATCCAAATCAGCCAGGGCACAGGAGCCGGTATTTGTGGGCCCAGTCCTAATCAAAGGATATCCATAAGCCTGAGGAAACATACAACAGTCTTCCAGGCAGAGGTATTCGCCCTTGCAACCTGTGCAGAAATGATTGCAAAAGGGGCTACATGAGGAGGAAAATTAATATAATGACTGACAGCCAGGCTGTCCATTAAGGCATTCTCGAACCACATAACTAGGTCAAAACTAGTTCGGGACTGCAAACAATCTCTCAATGCACTGGCACGAGACAACACGGTGTCCTGATTTGGGTGTCGGAACATGAGGAGTAAATGCAATGTAATAGCCGACGAACTAGCCGATTGAGGCTCTAAGAGACACTTCATGGTTCAGAGCCCGTATGGGAATTACTAAGAATTCGCAAAAAGGGAGATCTGACCTGGTTAGATAAGAAAGTACAAAGAATGGAGGTTGACTGAAGGTCAACTATATACAAAGCCGATAGGAATGGGGATGTTAGTTTCTCTGATAACTACTCAGGTGCAGTAAGAAAGAAGTTAAAACCATTACTGGGCGGGTAGCTGGACACTGTCTCCTGCAAAAACATCTATACAACAGAGGCCGGGTAAGCGAACCGTGGTGTAGAAGATGCGAACTACAGGAGGAAACGAGTTTACATGTAATCTGCACATGTGAGGAACTGAAGGTACTCAGGCAGAAATATTTCGGGAGAGATCTATTGGAGCCCTCGAAGGTTCTCAAGTTTCCAGTGGGCAAGATACTGGGCTTTATAGAGAACACCAAGCTGCTCGAGTAGAAATAAGAGAATTAATAGGGATGGTACAATGAGCACCTAGCTCAAGTGCCCCGACAGTAAGTGCCCACCCTAACTTTAATGAATGAATGAAAACCCTTAGAACAATTCGGAAAACATCGAGATTGACAGCTTGTAAGCCTTTTGTTAACCTATGGATCCCTGATTTGGTGGACAAAGACCACGCATAGGAAGACGATTATTAAACTCGCAAAAGACGAGATTAGCTTGCTTGTGCATCACTGCAGCTGCATAAATCTACTATGGAAACCATGTCAAATCTACTCTCTTATTTACATTAATGGGTGGCAGAATGGAAACTCCTAGGAATGTCAGAATAACATACACACACACGTATTTTTTAAATGGCAGTGATACAATTACTCTCAAAATCTCCTTCGACAACCCTTCAAGATTATCGTGAACGGGGATGGTGGACAGCAAAACCCAAATTGGTATGCAAAGCTGATCAGTATCCTATCCGACAATCGAACCGCTCTAAAGCATATTCTATTAAGTAACCTCAAAATTAACTTGGAACTGCTTGGTAATCTTGAACTACTGACTAAACACAATAAAGTTACTTTGGTGTGAATACCAGGGCATAAGGACATAGCATGCAACGAACTTGCGAATGCTAACAAGGACTCTTCCATAAAATTCATTGGATCTGACCCGGCTCTCGAGATAACCAATACTGCGATACGTGATGCAGTAACTGAGTGGACCGAAAAGAAACACCAGGCTTACTGGAACAGTATGAGGACAAACACAACAAGGGATAATGAGGCAATCATCCAGGCATTAGCAACCGAATACAGCTTAGAACGGTACCAAATCGATGAACATGTACGGCTGCCTAAGATAGTATCCACATAGAATAAGCGTCTTTAAAGATGGACCTGTATGTAGACTATGCAACAAGGAGAAGAAGGTAGCCCACCACGTTGTTTTTGAATGCGTTGCATTGGAACGGCAGAGACTACCATTGCGGGAAGCAATCAACTTGAAGGCTAATCTGCCGGAAAAAATACCACACAGGCTGCGAAGCCTAGTTAAGGCAATTAACACCTCTTTATGTAAAGAAATACACTACTCGTATCTAAGAATAATACAATGCAGTGTTAAAGGAATAGGAAGATGATCTATATTCAGTGCTCAAATCAATCCGATTTTGAAACCAAAACAGTTTTCAAAACCAAAATCCATTTTTGAAATCAAAAGACAGGTATTATAACTTAATTAACTTCAAAAAATACACACGGTTTTTTACCTTAAGTTGTAAAACCGTTTTTTTCTTTTTTACTGAAAATCGATTAACCGGTTTTTGATATCTGGTGATTTTTGCAACACTAATATCTACCGTTCTTAAAATTTATCAGTATACAAAAAATCTGCATTAACAAAAATTGCACATTCATATCAAGATATCATAATATTTTCATTTGAAATTATTTAGTATATGTGTGTGTTGTCCAGTACATTAACATTTGGCCATAATAACGATGTTGTATACGCCATAGGTCCAGAAAGATATTATAATAATAAATTTAATGATTAGATAATTAATTAAGTATTTTTTATTTTATAAAAATATAAAAGTCGAATCGTTTGCAATTATGTAGGACTTTACATGAAACCAGCCACAAAATTCTACCGAATCAACTTCTTCAATTAATTACAAATGACTACAGAAATAAAAAATTAAAAATCAATAAAATTTTGTATCCGCTGTATTAGTACATACTCATACATTAACAGTAATCTTTCCCTATTGTTTGTTTTAACGTGTTAAATTACATCTGATATAGAGCCGGAACATATATTTTCAAGAAATCTCATGCATCTCATATTTTTCTTATTGTGAAACTGGCATTTCGGCACTATATATCACAACAACTTTTAAAAGCAGTGCAAATGGAAACATTATGATTATAGACCCAGCATAACGTACGGAGCAGTAGTATGGTGACCAAATTGTAGTAAACGGAGGCGGTCAAAACGCCAAGTGTCGTACAAAGGCTAGCGTCTTTAAGTGGCACGGGTGCAATGAGATCGATCCCCACCACTGTAATGGAAGTCATTCTAAATCTGCCACCGCTATATATTTACATACAAGGAAATAGTATATAGCATACTCAAGCAACAATAAGTAAATTGCACAGCGTTGACTACAAAAAACTATTGAATAAACTTAAGGAGGCACTCTTTGTGGGGATGCCATGCGATGCCATGTTTCAAAATATCAGATTATAATACCAGATAAGAGGGACCGAAAGGGCACCCGGTGAGAGCGGACTCGAATCGGTATACAGACATCTCTGGAACAGGCTACGGCATAGGAGCTGGAATATATGTAAAGAAGCCTAGAGAGGCTGTTACGGTAAGCTTCAGCAGAGATACAACGGTGTAGTTAGGCTGAGGTTGCTGCAATTCATCATTGTGTCAGAGAAATCGAACCACCCTACACTTAAGGCGTTCGTTACGTAAGTGCTGAGTCTAAGGTAATTTGGGACTGTGTAAGCGCCCTAAATCAGGTGGGTACCCGACCTGCATCAGCATAGGTTCCCAACCACTCGAAAATGAGGAAATAAGAGAGCGGATGATCTTTCCAGGCAAGACTTGTTAAGGTCCTTCGTCAGAGTTGGTCCTCTTTTGGCATTACCAAATCGCAAATTTATTTATTTATAACCAGCATGATAAACCTACAGGGTCTCATATACCCGTCGGTCTATTTCAAACTTCAAAGTCGTTTATAAGCAATGCATTTCATCGTGCAGCAGTGCCATGTCCTTATCGTCGATCAAGCATGAAAGATGTTAGTGGGCAGATTGCCTTGGAAGTATGCTCGTAACAGCGATAACATTTGAGAAGATGAGAACTACTTTCTTGATGTGTCAAAGTAATTCTAACGGCAGTACAGCACTTGTCAATATGACGTTTATAAGTATGTGGCAAGTGTGCGACACAGAATATACATAAACAGCATATTAAAAATTAACAATTGAGATATGTATAAATAATAACAAATGTCGTCTCAACTAAAACTACAGACTAAAAGCTAGGAACTAGACGCATGATGAGTCCAGAGTGGCAAAAGTGGCCAGGACAGAGACAGGCAAAAAAATTTCTAAAGGAACAAAGGCGTGAATTTGCTAGAGACCTACTGAGTAAAGACAGGAATATGTCAAGATGTCAAAATGGTAGTAGGTCTGCTGACTGGTCATTGCAAACTAAACAGCATATGTACAACATTGGCCTGGCAGATGATGCTATTTGCAGATTTGTCAGGAGGAGAAAAAACACCAGTTCATGTACTGTGGTAATGCGACGACCTGGCGAGGACAAGGTTTCTAGTCATGGCGTGGAGAACCCCACAGCTAACAAATACAAAGAGGCGCTCTCAAGGATAGTAGACCTAATTAAATTAGAGTGTGTCTTCTAGGAAAAAGGTGACCACATAGATCTGAAAAGATTGCAGTGAAACCTATCCATCCACCATCTTAACCCTAACCCAACTTAATCTATGTGTCGGTTGAGGTCGATGAAAGAAAACACTTAATAACTGTTTAATTGATATATCGAGAAATGTTTGCTATTTACATTTGTCGATATATCAATTAAACAGGTAAAAAGTGTGTGCTTTAATGAAGAAGCATCCTCAGACTTTAGTACCATCCTAGAAATCAGATACCTAAGCTGAATGCAAGTTTTTGAATATTTGAACTGAAAATCTATTTTAAATGTCGATTTCCCCACTTATTGGATAACAAGACTATGACATGTTTTATTTTGGTGGAGCGCCAGTGCCATACTTCAATCTTTGCAGTTCTTCCGTGCTATTACTTATGATATACCATACTGTAATCAATTGAGAAAATTGTAAAGAAAGAATAGTCGATTTCACTTTCCCGTGTGGCAAAGTCTTCTCAGATTAAAGTTGTTTTTTTGATTCTAATTGATTTATTAGGTGGTCTATACATAGTCGACACTTTAGTACAATAGTGAAATCTATCATATGATATCATTTTCTAGAATTGTTTACTATAACTGAAAGATAGTTGTTGTGGCAAACTGGATTTTGTAATTGTTTTGGGATATATCCTGGCTTATTGAACTAAAATAATTAATGGGAGAAACCTAACTGAAAAATTATGTAGAGGTATCAAAAAAAAAAAAAAAGAAATGCTGGAAGAGAAACGGTAGTATAAATTAAATAATTTTAAATTTCTGGTAAATATTACATTTTGTAAAGAAAACATCTATAAAAAATCAAAATCACGGCACCTCTTACTAAACGATACTTTTCAAATGCTTCACAATGTATTCATTAGTCAAAGGAAAAGAAACACTTCTAACTTTTTTTTTAATTGTGTCATACATATGCCTACTGATTACATCACTAACCTCATCGATCTTCTATATGTGTGCGACGTTGCCAAGTAGAAGGAAGCAAAAATAATGCGCGTATGTATAATAAAATATACGGCATAAGTATATTATTTCGCTCTATCGGCATTTCTGTGAACTAAATTATACGTGAATTTTACATATGACGCACTATTTTGCTTCCACCTATTTTCCATCTTAGGTACTAAACGGGTTGGAATAAAAATATGAGAAAAAAACCTGGCAATGGTGGTGGCATGACCAACGGGCATGTACGGACAATTTTTTTTTCTTAGCGTTTACTCGATTAATAAGGCCGAAACTATTTTGCGTCCGGTATACGGACGCAAAATAGTCGAGGACGCAAAATGTAATGTAAAATGGCAATGCATGGACGCAAAATAGTGCGTGGGATAAATATATATATATATATCATAATGAACTATATATGCATATGTACCATGCATCATTCAGGATAATCTGTGGTGAATGAATACAGAAGCTGTGAGTCATCTGCATACATACAGCACTTCATTGATCTGAATAATTCACATGTATAAAACACAAAAAGTAATTAAATAGAAAAAAAACCGCACCAATTAATCTGCTCAGGATTGCTGTTTATTTTTTTTCTAACTATTTACTATTATTACTACTACGTCTAAGAATAATTACGAGCGTAGTAATCCCGGACAAAAAGTAATGGTCCAAGAAAAGGACGTCGAGGGACTCCACTTCAAAAAAGGAAACTTTCGAATTACAACCAATCACTCTAACCTGTTGTGTCCTACCTGACAAATAGTTACGAATAAGAGATATAGAATCATAGTGAAATGTCACATAACTTAATGTATGAAATTTGTATGTAGCTAACTTCGCTCATTAAATTGGTAATAAGTATAGATAAATTTTTCCGGAAAACAGTTTTTTTTCTTACGACAATCATTTTGAATCACATGGTACGTGTATTTATCGGTATTTTTTTATACACTCACACACACATTTAAGTACAGAACGATCGTTGCAATTCCTATGATTTGATATGACAAAACACGCTTTGTATTTATTATGCAGACAAGCTGCAAGCGAGGAGCCCCGTCTAGATTGGCACTGATTTTAGACGTTTGTAGGTCTCTGCGCATAGCTAACGGAAGAAGGGGTGGTCGCCCCCCTGCGCCGGCTGCCCATTGATTGGTCGATCGAGTCACGTGGTAATAACCGCGTCATCAGTATACGAAAGACGCCATTAGTGTGTGTCAGGTCAACAACCTCGCGTGCAGTGGTCATTGTTTATTGTGTTTTTTTTTTCTGTGTCGTGTCGTGTATGCGTGTGTTTGTTGTTTTATATATTACAATGAACAGCATCCGTAACCTATTAAATAAAGCATTTTCTTCGTATTCGTTGGAGGAAAAACTCAAAATAAAACAGTTACAAAGATGGCTCCTACAGGATTTGGACATTTCGAAAACTCAAAGTGTTTGTGCGTCTGCTTGTAAAATACGTACAAGAAAATTTAATAGAAACATTTATTTAAAAAAACGATTGGATTTACGGCTGCGACGAAAATCAAACCGTTTTTTTGTTTTCCTTGCGTTTTATTAGGAGGAGAATTAGCATGGGCGAAGGACAGTATTATGGATTTAGTGCACATCTGGGAAAGAATTAAAATGCATGAGAAATCGAAGGTACATACATATGAACAAGGTTTTTAGTTTTTCTGTGCTTGGTAAGTTAAATTATTCTAACTCCATTAAACTCAGCCTATGTAAACGCAAAATTAGAATTAACAGAGCGAAAGAATTGACAAAAACCGATTTGTATTAAACATAACCATAAATAGTTTTTGATTTATGATTTAAAATTTTATTTGATCCTCGTAACATTCCTTGTGTAAGTAATCTAAATCATTTCTAGTTATAATATACAGAGTGTTCAATTAAAAACATCGGAAAAAAAACATTTTGGAAGTAGTAAAGTTAGTGATAAAAACAATTTGTCGACGTCTTGACATAGTCTTAGCCAATCCACACACAAAATTTTATTGTTAGTTGAAGGAGTTTGGGCGTACGAAGGACGTAGGGGAAGAGCAATGCCCACCCTAGAAAAATCCTGTGAATATTACATAAGAAATTAGTCACTCAGTAGGAAAAATCTGTAGCTTTGCAGCTGATTGATTTCTGTAGCATTTGTGTTACTCTGTGTGTATCTCTTTCTAGATAAGACGTAGATAACCTAAACCCTCTACTTAAATAATGTAGGTATACTTAGTTTTGTTTACATCAAATTGCCTTTTATACCCACTTCGAATAGTTCATATGTGGCTTATTTACATTAATTATAACTTAGGGCTAATCGTTAATAACTTGCATTAATTTCTGACAAATTTCAAATGTCACTTGTGTAAGCCTGTATGTATTCATGTTTTATTATTTTTAGCAAATAAATACTGTTATTTAATAATTAAGTATATTTTAATAATAATTTTAAACTTCTTGCTTATGAGACGAGATCTTGGAAAACGATATCAGCAGATCCTCGAACTCTGGTCATCCTCTAAGATATCAAAGGCGGCAGGATGTGAATCAGGATTTTCGCGATATCTATAACAATGAATAGACATCATGCATAGCGTAGTAAACGTCTGTCTTCTCAATGATAAAATGTATTGAAGAGTCTTTTATCGTTAGTTTGTCATCAACAATAACCAAACAAAAGGAAATATGTAATATGTAACAAAACCGCAATTGTACAGGGTGGGTAAGAATTAATATATATTGCCTGCAATTTTTAAATTTATAAAAAAAAATTATTTAATTAAAAATTCTCTTATACGAAAGATGGTTCATATAATATATTCAGCCACATTGGAAGTGTTATTCCCACGTGCATAAATCTCAGATACACAAAGAATAATGGACAAAAGTAAATATTTTTCGAGCGAAGTTAAAGAAATTTCAGAGATAATTGGAATCTTTTCAGTTAATGCTGATTTACTTATAAGCCAAGGAACTTTACAGTAGTATATAATGTTTGAAGGTTTTAAAATGATATACACGGAAAAACGATCTTGTTGTTTTCAACCATTTTTCATGCATTGGTTAAGTACTAAATTATTACTTGATTTAGGAATATTAAAAATATTCCTGTCTCAATCAAACCAATAATTTGGTTAGTAGATTTATTTGAAGCTAGCGCAATATTTATTAATTTAACTGAATATTTACATGGAAGTAAAAATAAATATCGCATTTTATTTTCATATAGCAGTTTTCTCCCCATATAGTACAGCAGTTGAGTAGATATACTTATGTGTAGTAGAGAAATTGTCGCATAGATGGCGTATCTCCCATTTCATTCCAGTAACAGATAATATTTCGCACAAAATAGGCTGGAAACTACAATCGTAACATACTAATCTGGTATATTTACTAGAACATCTGATAGGAGTCATCGCCATTTAAAGGACGATTTCTTTAACGGCACACTAGAGTGCTTTAGGATGGTCACTGCGACCAACTCCTAGTACTAGCAGGATTTACAGCATTCTAACGGCAAATCTCCTCCTTAGTGCATGGGTTTTTGGAGATAATTCATTTTCATTTCGATTGTAAATGATCACGGCATTTTGTTGTGTTTACGCTTAAGTCTAAAATGAATAAATGTTATAAGAAAAGGAAGAACCTGTTGAATGAACATGCTTACGGTTTTCTACCAATCTGCATAGTTTTCAAGTTCAAAGTAAAGAGGACTTGAATCAACTATCAATATCTTTCACTTAAAAAAATAAACTGTTTTAACGAAAAATATATTATTTCCGAAGAAATGCGTGAATTTAAAATTATATTCCTTTTCAAGGAAACACCAAATCATGTTGGCCATATAGAAAACAAAAAAAATTTGGTTTAATGCAATTCCTTTTAAATGAAAAGGATATTTCTCTCAGTGTAACTATATTTGGCATTACTTGGTAGCATGGGTTTCAAGATTTTAATGCAAGGATAACAATTTTTCTTTTCCTTTAAATAGCATCATATACACTTAACCGCAAAATTAACGCACCACTTATATATTTCGATTTATTATAATTACAGTCAAAATTATCATACATTTTGAAAAACATATTAAGAATAGAATACACAAACAGAATTATTTCGATAATAACAATAAGTTTGACTTAAACGAATTGTAGGAAATAAACAAAAACTGAAAATATGACTTCTTTAACAAAATCATGTAAAATGATCATTATTATTACGAACACAAAGATAACTTCTTTTGAACCGTATTTAGGTTATCAGTAACTAGTGTTACCACCTCTGGCTGGCTGTTATTGTAGCCTGACATCGTCGTGGCATACTTTCAATTAGAGATCTGATGGTTTCTTGAGGGATATCGTCCCATACGCGAATAAGACTTTGTCGCAGCTCGTCTAAGCTGTTAGGTTGTGGATGCTGACTTCTAATCCTCCGTCCCATTATGTCCAAAGATGCTCGATTGGGTTCAGGTCTGGACTACAGGCTGGCCACTCGAGATTTGAATATTAACGTAATTTAAATATTCAGTAACATATGTGCCGCATGTGGCCTCGCATTATCCTGCATAAGAATGAACCCATCGCCAATGTAAGGTGCAAAAGGTATCACAAAAGGTTCTAAATGTCTGTTATGTATCGTTCAGAATTCAGACGTCCCACCATCAACGATAAAAAGTTCCGTGCGAGCTGTTAAAGATATTCCACCCATACCATTACTGAACCGCCTCCGTATAATGTGGTTTCTCGAATGTTACATGCGGAATATCTTTCATTTGGCCTTCTGTACACTCTTGACGACGATCAGAACTTACAAGGCAAAACCGTGACTCATCCGTAATAACACCTGCTCCAATGATGGATTTCCATCCACATGCCTTCTTGCAAAAGCCATCTGTGTTTCTTCGGTGGTTTTGCAGATAATCTGGGACCAGTAGCTGCTGCCCGAGGTCGTAAATTTTGAGTACGAAGTCTTCTTCTTATGGTATCTTGCTAACAGCAGTGCCATGAACCGCGCTTAGTTGTATTTGGAGGCTTCGTGCAGTAGTGAACCGTTCCCTAAGTGCTCGAAGCATCAAAAATCGATCCTCCACCGCATTTGTAGCTCGTGGCCTGCCTTGGCCACGTCGTCTAGCGTAATCGTTGGTCTCTACAAATCTGTGCAGAACCCTACCGACCGTTGTATGAGCCACGCCAAATCTTCTACCAAGTTCGCGATTTGTTAGTCCTTCATTGGACAAAGTACAATTTGAACACATTCATCACGATTAAATTTCGTCTAGCACGTCCATCGCAAACATATGTATTCCACGAATGACAGTTATCTTATCAATTGGTAAAACAATTAAAAAACAATGCCTACTTTTATTTTAGAAGTGAGGCTTATTTACTTGAAAAACAAGCCCCTCATGAAAAGCTGCTATGATTTCAAAATTAAATAAAGAATACAGACAAAAACCTACAAAAGGCGTAATAATGAACAATTATTATAATAATATTAATGAATCGGAAAATATATAATATTTCTTGAAATAAAACCAAAAGTCAGAGTGGTGCGTTAATTTTGCGGTTAAGTGTATTTTTTCTTAACTCACCTACCGCACTCTAATGTAATTAACTATTATTAACAAACTAGGCTTTAAATGTTACTTCACATCTTCGACTTTACGAAACCTTACCTTCAAATCCAGAAACGATATAATAGTTGCATGTACTTTACTGCTAATTTCTACCGCCCATAACTATCAACATGTCCTTACTTTCTCAAGTTAAACGTTTCGCCACATCTTCGCCGTATATTAATGTAATTTCAAGAGCTAGCAATAGATACTAGTATAATATCATTTCGTCGATAACTTAACCTTAAATATTTCATAACGACTGTCATAACCGAATCGGAAAATCGATCGTAGTTCATCGACTGTTGCCACGTTCGGCACCCTTTACGGAGGTTATATTCCATTCACGGCGGAAGATAATCAGACTGTTTCCGGTTTGAACGGAAACCGTGACGACTGGAGAAGGGTGGGGCGGGCGGTTGAGGGTTGAAATGGAAAGTACCAATCGTAAGTTTGGGATTGAGGAGTATCAAACGTCTAGTTTTGTTCGCTTAAAGTTATAAAATCTTTAAAATATCTCGTTCCATTTTATAGTATTTAATGGTAATGGTAAAAAAAAAACAACGCGATTAAAAAAACACTAACCATAATAAATAAATAAAGCACGTATTAAACTATATTCACTTAAATACTACTTATTTATATTATATACTATATGATTCAAAATGATCGTCGTAATAAAAAAACTGTTTTCCGGAAAAAATTATCTATACTTATTACCAATTTAATGAGCGAAGTTAGTTACATACAAATTTCATACATTAAATGAATTTTCTTGACATTTAGCGACATTGGCGTTCGTGTTGTCGTATCTTTCGATTATTTATCTTATAATTTTTTTCAAACCGTTTATATTTACATCAAATATCACCAACAATAGTATTTCTGAATACTGTGAGAAAATAAGCGAATTTATTTGTGGTAATTAGCTCGACAAACAGGTAAAAAGCAATATTAACATTAAATGAAAGCAGTTTATTACATTTTATAATTTATAGGCTTATCATACACTTCAGCGCAACAAGCTGTCAAAAGAAAGTTACATTTTCATCCCTATAAAGTTTCTACGGTACAGGAATATTACTATTAGATCACGATAGGCGATTGGAATATTGTCATTGGTTTTAATAACAATTAAGGAACGATGACTTGCTAACAAATCATTTTCTCGGATGAAGCCTGGTTTTATCTAACAGGCTATATCAATTCACAAAACTATCGTATCTGGTCTGCCGAAAATCCACACGAATTTCGAGAAACGCAATTGCATCCCGTAAAAGTTGGAGTTTGGTTAGCTATGTCTAGGCAATGAATAATAGGGCCAATTTTCTTCGAGGAAACTGTAACAGCCCACGTTACCAACAGATCTTGGAATTGTTTATTGCAGAGTTACAAGAAAATGAGCTTGAAGCAGGTTATTTTCAGCACGATAATGCTCCAGTACATTCTGCTCGACAAACCTGCCAATATCTTCAACAGTTTTTTGCTGGCAGGTTCGTTAGAGCACAACGATGGCCACCAAGATCGCCTGATCTAACCCCATTAGATTACTTCATGTTTGGCTATCTAAAAAATAGGATCTGTAGAAACCGCATGCATACCATAGAAGAACTGAGAGATGCAGTTTTGTCACTTAATAATTATACTAATTGTATGTCATAATTTAAAGTAATAAATAAATTTAGTTAAACACCAGTTAGTACTGAATTGTAAAATCATAATTTAGTAAAGTTAAATTAATTACATTTCATTTTTACAAGCAGAAACACCAATCCATAGTCGTTTATATAATGCGAGTTCAAATATAGGTTACGTTTTCCTTATTTATGACAGATCCGTTAACTTTCTTGTGTTCCAACACTGACTTAGTTCAAACCTTCATTACAAACACGCGGCATATACCTACACCCTGGTTACTATCTATAGGAGCGGAATTGACAATCTTTTGAATCGCATAGTATATTTATATTATAATTATATATTTTATAATTTCCCATATTTCGGAAATTATTTTATCGAATATATTATTACACTAAATCTTATTTTTAAATGATTAAATGAATATATTGCTATGGTATCGAAGGTATGGAATCTAATTTAGTCATTTAGAACAGGTTTCAAAACCAAATGAAGAAGTAATTGAAAAGTGAGGCGTGTGTCCAGTTGCCTACTTTACAGGCGATTTTTGAATTTGTTAAAAGTAGCTATTTAAAATGGATAATATTAGCATTAGGTGCTAAATATTACCTTAATTATAATATAAACTTCATTTTCCATGTTAATTCAAGCTTACCTGGTATATTTATATGTATTTGTATAATATTTTACTCGGAGAGATTTTCCATTCTTCGGGGGATGTCTATTTGGTAACTTTTGTCGTATTCCCCTCAAACTAGAGAAAATAACGGTATCTTAATATCGGTTAGCGATATCTTTCAAAATTAAAATTGGCTCCCCTGTTAGCGATAACAATCAAAGGCTGTTTACTAGAAAATCTGGTTTGAATCCTCATTCTGCCTGTGGCCACGAGAGAGAACGGTTGTATTGAATTCCTATAACGATTTTTATGCCACATTTTAAAAAATATATCAAAGTTCCAAGAAGTGTTTACCTAAAAAAGTATCGATATAACTCCTGAATAATTAAATCCTGACTATACAGGGTGTATCAATAAAAAAAGTAAATTTTGCTTGGGTGTTAACTACATGACATATGAAGCACAAACTCGCCGAAACCGGATTTCATCATTAAAAAATGAAAAAAAGGAAAATTTAGAGCCAAAAATTCTTTAGTCCGGGCCTGATGCAAGGAAACGTCATGTTAAGCACCCGCTAAACGTGGTATTATGTATAAATACATTGCACTCATTTAGTATTATTCTTAATTGTATGCCGTAAGTGCATTTAACATCATTCTGAATAAATAAAGGCGCTTGTAAAAATAGCAAAACTGAGGCATTTTAAATTTCTTCTTTTTGTAAAATAAACATTCCTTTTTTGTTAAGAGCATTCTACGTAAGTCTACAAAGTATTATTTTTAATATCCCGATAAGACGTTCGAGTTTCACCGGATATGCGACTTCAGTAGTTACAAAAAACGTAAATATTTTTCTTTGCTTTGTAGAATCGAGAGTTCGTTGTTAATAAACGGTACCACATGAATCTGAGTTATTTCTTTTGGATTTATTTAATCCAATAACGCAAAATGAATTGAATCGAATTACACAGAAATAAATGTAGATACAGAAAATTTGCAAACACGCCTTTTTACTATGATATCGCGCGAAAATGAATCTATACATTCCCGCGCTTTTGCCGATGCATCAAGCTTCGATTTTCTTTATATGAAATCATGATGGTCCTGAAAAGGATCGTTTTTTCGAGACGGGAAGAATTTAAATAAAATGTTCGAAGCGACCCACACAGAACTAACAGCGGTAATGGCTGAATGATAGTGGTATGTGGGGGTATACTCGGGACAGCATTTAGGTTGGGCACAGGTGCGGCTCTAGCCCACGGCATTTATAAAATTTTTTTTTTCTCGTTAATGCTTACAGATAGACCCCTGTGCATTAAGACTTTTTGATTGTATATGATTACAGCTGCTACATATTATTATATTTACCTCTATATCTGATACACCCTGTATACCTGTAAAATTGTCAAGAATTTCATATAAAATTTCCTACGAAAAATCCCGACCAGATTGTCATTCCATGCTATTGACCGAGACCGGGGGCCCTGTGTTGTGGGGCTCTAGTGGAATGATACACTTCGGATTTCTGTACTACGTTTATTGTTAACTGTATCTTACTGAACTGCTTAACAATACATTACAACGCCTTAATATACTCGGGATAGGTTCATGGTTAGATGATAACAAAAGAAAACAGGAGGAAATATGAAGCTACATGACGTTAATGATGGTTTAAGAATTACTAATCGAAATTGAGTAAATACAAATACAAATATAATTAAGAATATCTTGTCTGACGAATATTCTATGTACATGTAAATTTAGTTATCAATCTAGAAATGTATAACTATATCATCGTAAGTACTAACATAAAATGAGATTAAAATTGGTATATAACACCTGTCCGATCGAAAGTTCATCCTGTACCCAGAGAATTGCCAGTTCGTCGTGTAGGGTCAAGTTAGTATTCCATCAAGTGATTACCTCACCTAAAACACAAAAGAAGTAATCAATTTCCATTCAATATTAATCGGAAATTTAGATCTTTATAATTTATTTCACTATACGTTAATTTGGGGTTAGATTTATATCAACCGCCATATAGTTTAGTATTTTAAGAATTTTTATATTTAAGAATTGTATAAAGAAAATCACTGAGTTGGTCTGTGACCAACACATTGACAATTTGTTTTATAACGTTATACATAGAGAAATTGTTTGTATAATAGAAAAAAAGAGCCCGATATATCATACCAATTGTTCGGAATTTACCCACCAAAAAGAACGGATCTGCAGCCTATAATGAGTAGGATAGGTATGGAATCTTTTCTAGCAGACTTGATCATCAAGCTCCAATGTTCCTGCAGAAGTTAATTGATAGTAAAATCAGTTCTCCTGACCTGTTGTCAAAGGCGCAATTTTATGTGCCTTGAATAGCTACAAGCAAGATTTTAGATTAGATCTCTTTTTTTCCTTCGAACATGACACATACAAATGCTTTATTTCATATGTGGGCAACAACCGGTCCGCGGCCTGTAAGATTTGATCCGGCCCGCGAGACATTTTGAAAAACCCAATTAAAAAAATATATTACACTACTAACTCATACTCACTCCAAATGAGGAACCCTATTTGTCTGCTATGCCATGAATCCATTTCAGTGATGAAAGAATTCAATATAAAGAGGCATTACTCAACTAAGCATCCTATGCTGCACTCACTCACAGGATAAATAAGAAAAGACAAAATCCAGAAGCTTACCGCAAATTTGGAAAAACAGCAGCAAATGTTTCATAAACAATGAACACAACTTCATAATGTTGCGAAAGCTAGTTTTATAGTTAGTTCAAAATTGGCAAAGTCATTAAAACCATTTGCCGAAGGAGAATTTATCAAGGAGTGTATGTTAGAAGTTTGCAATGTTTTGTGTCCTGAAAAGCAAAATAAATTTGAAAAAATTAGTTTGTCAAGACGAACTGTTGCCCGACGTATAGAAATAATGGCTAATGATATAAAAACAACTTTGACTGACCGTATGGCTGGTTTTGAATCGTTTTCCATAGCATTAGACGAGAGCACCGATTTGTCTGACACAGCTCAACTGGCTATATTTATTCGAGGTGTTGATAAAGAGTTCACTGTTACTGAGGAATTGTTTGCTTTACAGCCGCTAAAAGGAACCACTACAGGAGAGGGCATTTGTAATGAAGTTGAAAAGTATTCACAAGTTTTGGTTTGCCATGGTCAAAATTAGTTGTGTATGCACAGATGGTGCACCTTCTATGGTCGGCTTACGTAAAGGTTTCATCGGAATTTTGTATGAAAGAGCAACTGAATTAAATGTGCAAAAAGATGATTTGATAGTCCTTCATTGCATTATCCACCAACAGAACTTGTGTTCTGTTGGTGGAGTCCATTCGACTTCAAAATGTTGTGAATGTGGTAGTAAAAACCATCAATTTTATTCGATCCCGAGGGCTTAACCATCGTCAGTTCAAGGCGTTTTTGGGTGAAATATCAGCCGAATATGACGACGAAACATATTATTGTGAAGTCAGATGATTAAGCAAAGGAAAATGCTGAAACGGTTTTACGAGCTTAGAAATGAGATAGCAGATTTTATGCAAATAAAAGATAAACCACTATCTGAATTGAGTGACCCAAAATGGATATGTGACTTAGCATTTCTGGTCGACCTTACAGGCCATTTGAATGATTTAAATTTGAAACTTCAAAAACAAGGACAGTTAGTAAATGATTTGTACAACCGTTTGAAAGCATTTCGAAACAAAATCCGCTTGTGGGAGGCACAGTTGCTGTCTGGTAATAGTTACCATTTCACCACGCTCTCTGCGTATGAAAATACTGCTTATGCTCAATATGCTGAAGAACTCAAGTTACTGTCGGAGCAATTTTCGAACAGATTTAGCGATTTTAAAAACATGGAAGACAGTTTCAATTTATTAGCTACTCCAACAAAAAGTAATGTACAAAATGCTCCAATACACTTGCAAATGGAGTTGATCGAGCTTCAAGAAAACTCACTCCTAAAATCTAAATTTGAAGACGTGGAGTTGTGCGATTTCTACAAAAAATACCATTTTCCGGAGCTTAGAAATTTTGCAAGAAAATGATTTGTGCGTTTGGCAGTACTTATAAATGCGAACAGTTCTTTTCAATGATGAAAGTTAATAAATCAAAACATCGTACAAGGCTGACTGACGATAATTTGGAAAATTCTTTACGTCTTTGTATCAGTGGAATTCATCCAAACATCGATGGATTAGTTTCCCAAATTCAAGCTCAAGGGTCTCATTGATTTCGTTGTCGCTATTTAACTTTCGTAGTTTGTAATAATTCCAAATTTCACGATTTAATTATAATGTTGTACCTATTTTTCATTTCATTTCTTATTTTAATAAATTGCATTATAATAACATTGTCGTATTATTTCATGTCTGATATCTATCGCTAAAAATTATGAACACTACTTGAAAATGTACTACTTTTAAACGCGGCCCGCGAACGTATTTGCACACTATAGTAAAGTTTGGCCCACAACATGTCAAAGGTTGCCCATACTTGCTTTATTTCAAGCATCGATTGTAATCGTGTTAGAATGTAAATAAATATGTACCAGATGTTTTTCGTTAAAATCTTTATAAACATTTTTTTTTATTATTTTTATTGGTTATACATAGTTTACGCGTGGATTTATTTAGGCTAGTTTGGTTGCACATCTGTTATATTTTTGTTTACTTGCTTATTTTTCATTTGTTACTTAAATAGTATTTGGTTACTTGCACTAGTAATGATTTGCTGTTAGACAATGAAGGCTATCATTATTATTATTAGTACCTACTACCTAGTTTAAAAAACTTTCCAGTTTGGTGAGATGCTGTAAGTTAAGAATTCTATTTTTTTTTTCATCGTATTCATCATATTTTTACACTCCAATAACATCGGAATAATAAATGTCAGAATATTGATGAACCCAGGCGCCTATGAGACGCGAATATTGCTAAGCCCACTTAATTAACTCCTACACTATACATATCGTAGAAAAAAAAAAGTCTGCATCTTTTCGTTTCTCATCGCAGACGATCGTATGATGGAATGACACACCAGTCATAATGAACTCTCCGACACATAGTGCCGTCGAACCGTACGCATAAACACACGACTTTACATCGCGAGATAGCGGCTTATATGATTCATAAACTCACTTCGAGGCTGTTGATTAGGTGGGAGGCGGTATAGAAAGACTTTATTATTGCGACTTATTCGTGTCAGACACATATTATGTATCGTAAATATAAACCTTATATGTAGTAATGTAGTAGTTGACGTTTATTTTAATCGCTCGCTAGAAATTGATACGTGTCCCCGTCGCACTATAAATAGTGCTGATTTACAGATGGTATATATATATATATATATATATAATTGAAATCGGTTTTATCGTTGAAATTTATGAAGTGTTTAGTGTTTTTAGCTTTGATGTATGTGTGTTGAATTTTTATAACCTTGCGATGTGAGGAGATTTATTTTCTATCGATGATTATTGATCGTGGCATTAAGTGATGGTGTATGAGTAATGTGATTAATAACGTATCCAAAATAACCTCATGATTAAGTTAATGCATAACTCTTTAACACTATTATGTCATTATAAATTATGAATTTTAATCCATAATAGTTATAATTTAAGAGCTTTGCCCTAAAAAAAAAAACGTATTTTGAATTTTGCCACTAATACTCCTGAAAAGAGTGTCTCAAATAATCCACGTTGAATCTGTGTGAGTTGATCATAGTTGGAAGGTAATAAATATTCTACGGCATACAACGCAATAAAGTGTAAAATAAATTGAAGTCATCAGGAATTGTATGCAGGATGGGATAAGGCACTTTTGTCTTTAGGTATTCCTGAGAATTTATATAAGTATTTTAAATAGGTATTTTATAAATCAGTGTTTACATTTTTAACTTATTTATATACTTAACGCGTAAGGAATATAATTTGTAATTAAAGGCTGTTACCGTCGGTGTTGGGAGTAACAAAAATCCAATTTGTGTAGACATTATTGATTACAGGAGATTACTGTGTGTTCTTCCGTGAAACTTTACCTCTTTGAAGATAATATATTTTTATATATTAAAGAAGTTATAATGTAACATACCTACCTAATTTCGTTAACCTTTTCTTTAGTCTCCTCGAAATGCAAAGATATGTTCCATATCAGCACCTCAGAGGTGAACTATACTGGGTGAGTTTTTCAACTTGAGACAACGGAATATCTCTAAAACACTGCATCAAATCAAGAAAAGATCTTAATAAGATTTGTTATAATGTAGGGGGCTCACTGAATGGTATCGAACTGGACCCCCTCCCCTCTAGACAGTGGTAGGTGGGACAACTTTGAAATCTTAAATGGGAACCCCCATTTTGTATTGCAGGTTCGGATTCTACGCCATCAAGTATGTAGTTTTTGTTTGAAACTTTTTTTTTCGATTCGTAACAGATTGCCATGTAATCGCAAAAAACATGATTGTGAACGTCTAGAAAAAATACACAAAAAAGAGAAGGAAGCAAACATGATTTTGTGTTTTTTTATTTTAACATAAACTGACATTTTAAAAAGCCATGTGTTCGAAACTGTGCCCTTTCACTTCGATGCATTTATTTATTCGCAATTGGAGTGCTATTTAACGATACAAAATAATACTTTATTCAGTACTTGACAAGCTGTGAATACTTACACATTGTCCGATCCCCATTTAGATCATTAATTATTAATCCAATACAAATTAGTTAAGTGTTGAATATTTGAACAGTAATGAAGACTATAACATTACGCAATATAAATTACCGTAACGGCTTTTTGAAATGTTATTTAATGTTAAAATAAAAAGAAAACACAAAATTATGTTTGTTTGCTTCTCTTTTTTTGTGTATTTTTTCTAGACGTTCACAATCATGTTTTTTGCAATTACAGCGCAATCTGTTACGAATCGAAAAAAGTTTCAAACAAAAACTACATATTTGATGGCACGAAATATTTCCAAAAATGATTTTAAATTATTAAAGAAATCACATTTGCATAAAGTTCTTTTTAATATCAAACCAGTGGTTATGTTCATGACGATAATTAAAGTGCTCGTGCTAGGAATTAAATACATCTTTCCTACTTACATCTACCAATCATTACTAATTTACCTATCAACAACTCGACCGCATGCATACTATATATACAAGAAACGTTTAATTATTTACATACTATCTGTCTATTCAGTGTTTTAACCAACGTTATCGATTTTTGCTCGTATGAATCAAATCGATACTTCGGAATCAAATTATAAACCGTATAAACAGGATATCTTATGCGCGATTTTTCAGTATTGGTTTAAATTCGATTTTGAGTTCACGTTCAAACCATATTATACTACTGGTCACAGCATTAGTTGAACCTTGAACCGAACAAAAAAAATTATTTCATTTTGAGCGGAGTTACATACGAAGCTTAAACTTTAATATCTCCCTCAAATTGAATATAATCATAATACATAACTTAAAATAATTGTTTGTGACATCTGGGCCTGCTGCATAAAAGTACAATTTACAGGTGATACTTTTGTTACAATCTAAATTTTGACAGATTGTAACAAAAGTATCACCTGTAAATTGTAATTGTACTTTTATGCAACAGGCCCCTGATGTCACTCTGATATTAACGAATTTACTGGAATTTTCTGATGAAGACGTTATTAATTGAACATTTTGAACACTTTTTTTTTCCCGTTCATACCAGTTTTTTATTAAATTATTTGTGTGCCTCACACAGTTTTCCCAGGTGTTGGGTGTGCAATGTTGTAGTGCTTCATTCCACATTTTCAATACATTTTGATCGCGATAACCATCCCTACCAATATTTTGATTATAATATCGATTTGCTGAGGCCCAGATCAATTCTATTGCATTAAAATCGCAGTGATAAGGAGGAAGTCTCAGCACTTCATGACCATGACATTTCATAAGTTCATCAATAGCATACTTTTTCTCAGGTTTATTCCTTCTAACTATATTTAGTAATTCCATTTTAGTTGACTTACTTGAGAACCAATCTGCGATATCTTGTTTCTTGGACGAACTATTTGGAATCTTATTTTATTTTATTTTTTTTTTTTTTTTATTTTGTGATATAATAACATTAGTCATTGTTTGAACATTCTCTTTATTCAAATAACTTACCTACTGAAAACTTACAGAAGGCTCTGTGCTCTAAAAAGAACATTTTTTCTTGCAAAATATACAAAGAAAGCGAAAAAACGGGTGAGAAACAACTAATAATAAACCATATACACAAACTAACGACGCTATAGGTTAGATTTGATTACTGACATGTGCCATGATGGAAACCGGAAACGATGCACTATTTTAAGTATTGTACTTAAACCATGCAGTAATATGGCTATCTCTATCTGTCACATTCATGAAATTACTCCTTGTATCTTTTTCTGTGAGACAAGCGGAAACTTTGCTTCTTTTTTCAATAGCAATGCTTGAACAAAATAGTCAAATCAGAAGATTGTCTTTACTTGTATGACATATCAACGACGTTGGTTAAAACACTAAATAAACAGATAGTACCTACTAATATTTTGGATGATCTTAATTAAACGCATGGAGTAGTCAATATACTCATCGACAGCTCGACCGCGTGCACACTGTACATGCGAACGTTTAGTTCCTGTTCATCCATCATTTTTATTACATACCCGAGCGAATATTGCAACTATCCCAGGCTCGATATTGTAATATACGTTTTGCCGACTAAGCGGAAATTATGACGATTATCGATGGCAAAGGGGGAGGACGCGGAGGCAGCACAGGAGCGGACTCGAAATGCAGGGGAAGCAATTTTGCGTCTTGATTATGCGGTCAGCGGATAATTAATTTCGATAATCGAATACATCCCCCCTCTAGGGAATAATCGTATACGTCGATTCCGGTTATTACGGAGGACGCACGAATTGCTGCCAACATTGCATTGCATATGTGTACAACGGAATGCTACACATATATGTTGGGCATTTTGCGAAAAGCAAACAGATTTGTTTATCACATATTTAGAATGTGTATTATTTTTATTATTAAAATCGAATTGTTTTGTAATAGTAATAAATAGAATGCGAATTCATGTAGTTCTTAGGAAGGAAAAACGTCTTGATCTATGCAAAAACCTTCACTAACATGAACTTTTTTTTTGCAGTGGTAATGATGACGTCCAACGGTCCATAGAAATACTGGATAGGGTACTGTCTGAGTTTGATGACGTGGAAAATGCTAATCAGGTTTTAAATGTAAGTAAAACTATCTAACTACTACTAAAAATTGCGGTGCCTTTTCTCAAATTCCTATTCTTCTTTTTCCTGCTCAAGCAAATTCACACTAAAACATTAATTCTTTTATGTATTTATATCGTTATCTTAGATCTAAAATGGTAAGTTTTGGCGCTACTGTAGTACTTCACATTTTAGCAAAGATAACCTAGCGACAGGAAATTGTTTGACACGTTCAAAATTATATTTGAGGACAATCATCCGATTCTACAGTAACCAAAAGCGATTTTATACGCATTGGCGTACCGCTGAGAAGGTTCCGAGCTGTTAAAACGTTTCCAAAATTTCTGGCGGGCCCCTGAACGTTTTCCATTTATTTGAATACGCCTATTCTGTGGGGATAGAAGCCCCTCACCATGGAAAAATATTCCCGATTCAAATCGACACATCCCTAACGAGCCTATTGCGCCGCAAGCTTCAAGCTTCCACACTTGTGAAGAAAACTTTAGTATGATCGATGACATACTTTCACTTTTATTATTGAGAAATGAGAGCATTTACACTAAGGGTTTTGGTCGAAATGTTTATATATGTCTAGTCAATAAAAACTATAGAGAATAAAATTATAAATAAATGATTTCCCGCAAAAAATAATAATAATAAATGGCGATACCCGCGCAATATTAACATACGAGTGGCTCATCTTCAAACAGAGTAGTAAAACCCGTTTAAAAAATTGACAAATTGTAACAAGTTAATTTAGCTATAATTGCGGGATATATGATGTAAAATGCTATAAAAATATCGCACAGTTAAATTAATATGTTACAATTTGACAATTTTTTTTTAAACGAAATTTATTAATCTGCCTGAAAATGCAAGCACAAGGCTCGAAACTTCTACTCCCCCCTTCTCCCTTTGCCCTCCCTCCTCCCTTTCCCTTCCCTCCGACCTTCCTCTCCCTTCCCCCTTCCTCTCCCCTCTCCTTTCCATTGTTAACAAAGAGTATTGCGGCATAAAGACCTCTTTATTTTATTTTTTCAATATGAGTAACACGCACACTTTGAATTTATTCTCTTCTGCTTATGAAAATTTATGCCATGAAATCAATCCATATAATGAATTTTAATCAAAAATTAAAGCATCTTTTCTTCATTTTCCTGTCCAACCAAATTCACGCAAATAGAGATTTTTTTTTTATACATACACCCAGACCGCTACCTTAATTTTAAAACGTTTTATGTAGTACGAAGGATGGCGCTACTGTAATTGTTATAGTTAAGAGTGTCAACCTCATGCCAAAACTACCCCACGTGTTGGCAAATAAAAATTTGGGAACATAATCTTTCATCAGGAAACTTTTTGACGCGTCGAAGATAATAATTGAGGACGAACATCCGATGATACAATAGCCAATGACGATTTATTCGCATTGCGTACCGCGGAGGAGGTTCTGAGCGATTAAATATTTCAAAATTGCTGAGGGCTACCCCGAAGGTTTCCCAGTTATTTAAATGCGCCTATTCTGTGACGACAAAATCGCTTCATCATGGAAAAATACTTTCGACTGAAAGGGACGTTTCCCTTCCGAGCCTATTCCGCCGCAATTGTTTCCCATGCGTGCTCGATTTTCGGGTGTGCGCTTATCGAACAAACTTAAGTATAGTTGACGTGATATTTTTTTTAACTTCATTTAATATTGACTGAAGAAAGTGTTAATAACACCAACAAAAAATTAATTTTGGTCGAGATATTTGAATAAAAATTAGAAAATAAAATTAAAATTAATTTATTTAAATTATTTCTTTTTTTTTGCCTCCCCCAAAATATACGGTACTGGACAGATTTAAGTTAGGGCTAGGTGTGAATATTCGCATTCGTTAAATATTATTTCAATCAGCTGAAAATATATTTCACATTATATTTCGCGTTTTATGTCGTTTACAAATAGTAAATATAAAACATCAAGATATATGAAATAAGTAGATTCAGATATCTGATGTTGCATGCAACTTATATTGCAGCTAATAACCAACATATATCTTACCTAATATTTGGTTTTTCATTCAGATTAGAAACCATTTTATTGCTTCACATTTTGGTTTTAAAAAAATACTTGGATCTGTCCTGTACTGTATATCTAATATTCATTTTTGATCATGTTAAGTGTTGGTACATCATTCCAAGGAATATTGTTTGAAATATTTTCCTTAACATGACCATATTAAAATCATTCATCATTACCCTAAACACATATTGACTCAAAACAATTTGATTTTCATTTTTTTCTTCTCCCGACAGATTCAGCAAATTTCTTCCTCCTCCTCCGCGCCGCAGGTGTGCCAACGAGACGTAACTACGGCCCCCGCGAACGCATTATCCACCCCGGACGACGAGAGTCCGTCCCTGGGCCACCAATCCGAGGATGACGGCTACATGAGCATGAACGGCCGCAAACCCAAGTTCAACCTGACCTTCAAACCGCTGACGGAGGTGCCTCCCCACCAGGAGCACCCGCCCGTCAGGCCCGGAGACCCGGACGATTTCCCACCCCCGCCGGAGGAGGCGCAGAAACTAATAGCATCGTTATTTCCGAAGTAAGTATCGAATTTTAACGGTCCGATAAGATGTTATGCCTTTGGGATGGATTTTCGCTGACGATTCTCGCGTTTTCTTTATTAGCAGGGTGTCGCCGGCGCATTCGGGGAAACGGGGTAGGACGAGGGGCTTCCCCTTAACCCAACTGCCGGTCAGGATGGACACGATTCCGCCCCCGCATAACTTTCAGAACAGAGACATTCCTATCATAAATGGGATTCCCGATCCTAAGCATACGGCTACCCAAACTACACTGGTAAGTTGGAAGTGGAAATGCTTTTGTTTATATTTTTCGCTCTTCCTTGTTATATGGTAGGAGGGAGGTGCCGTCAAGGCACTCTTGCTGGTTGTATCAAATGAAATAATGAAACAAAATTATCGCAGATAAAACCAAAACACGTATGAATAGATATTTGATCTTTTTTTCCAACCTATTTGTACAACTTCTTTATTTCCTTCTTTTTCTAGTGGAGAGTGAATGAATAATCTGCGTATTTTGATCCAAAAATAATAAGTAGTGTTCGGAAAAGAGAGGCACAATATTCTTGTAAATACCTGATTAACATTTCTAGTATTTAAGGTAATCATTTTATATTACATACAACCACTTTCTCCGGGTTCTCCGAATACCGAGGGACTGACGTTCACGGCGTAATTTCCCGTGACGTATGTTTACAGCCCTTAGTTTGTCTTCGGGAGAGTTTCCAGCCGTTGCAAAGGCAGAAACTGCCCGAAGGAAGAATAGTTGCAGATATGTAGTTACGAGTCACAGTTAGAATAGTTATAACCACGCAGCTCAATTCAACTATCACAACGAGCATCAACTTCCGTGTAAAACCAATGTACTTTACTTGTTTTTATTTGTTTAATTTAATCAAATATAGTAGTAAGTAAGAACCACGACGTGTTTTTATTTACATCGAAAAGGTGCAAAACGCCAGCGCATATAACCACAAAACAAGTAGTTTATCTTTGATACATGATTCATCTTCTAGACTGATGTCCCTTTAAACATTAATTTTCTCCAAGAATCGTGTTTGTAGTTATTCCTCAATTCACTTATGCATGTTTGGTTGCATACACACTGTTTGTAGTTATTTCTCAATTCATTTATGCACGTTGGGTTGCATACACACGTGGGAGTTAGGTTTTTACCGCCAAAACTGGGAGAGTCAACTTTTTACCGTCATATAATCACGTTTGTTCAATACATGTAACATACATCAAATTAAAGACAGAATATAAGTGGAATTTAATTATTTCAAACCCAACAAATCGGTTGAAATGATTTCTTTAAAGTCTTTAATCGATTGGATCATTAACATAACCTATCCAAGTTCGAATCTATCAAATCAAATCTAATCCCATTAAAAATTAACTATGACTTATACCAAATGTGCTAAACTTTTAGACAAAATGCCTAGATTTTCTTAATCTTGATTTTCTCCAAGGTTTTGGGGATTATAAAAGTCAAAGAGATTGAAATAAATCATTTAAAAGCCTTCTTCAGTGAGTTAAAACTTTGAATCTCTTGAATGGTACGCTATTTGAGAGGGAATAGATTTTTCATGCTGTTCCAAGCTGTTGCTAATCCAAGCTTACTCACATGTCCTTCCAGTTTGCAATGGCCTGAAAGTATTCGTGTTAATATGCGAATATTATTTTTATTCTAGGTTGATGCATTCTGCATAGGTTTCCAGAAGAGTTTTATATCATATTTCCTGAAGCTTTCCAAAATACTTGCTTATATTCCCATATTTTCCTATTCCAGTGTTTTCTGCCGTTTTGGAATCATCCTGGTAGCCGGATTTGATGGCATTTCTATTCAAATTAAAGATGGTGCTTTGATCCCATTCCCTCTTGTTGCTAAGCTTTGTGGTAAATTATTTCACAAAGCTGAGTTTTTTTGACATGTCATCCTGAAGCATGTCCCAGGTTTGATCACCATCAGGAGACTGAAGCCTATGTCTAATCGTTCCTTCCTTTATCATGCTGAATGTGGTTCTTTTTGCCACCCTCTTCACCACAAAGTGGAGGGGGGTAGGACCCAGTACTACCTCAATAGCTGTTGTTAATCGTTGCACTTTGGATAAGTCAGTTCTCGTGGTGGCCAGATTAGTTCTCTTCCTCCAAGCTACTGATGCATTAATGATGATCGGTCTCACTATCGCTGTATACATTAGTGATGGGGCAATCGGATCCAAAAAGCATCCGATAAGCTTAAACGGATATGTAGTCACTACGCTAAGAAAAATCGGAACATTTTCTTAACGATTCTGATTCTTTTGCTAAACGATTCAAGTATCGGTTCATACAGATACCGATTCTTTTTAGTCGATAAGGAAACAGAATCGTTAAGCAAAATGTAGTCGATATGGAAAAAGGTTCGTTAAGGAAAATATAGTCGAGTCGATGAGATCATCCGCATGCTTGAACGTCTTTTTCTTTTGATCTTTTTTGCGATTTCTTTATAACAGCTGCTTAATATTTGTATATAATGGTTTTAATACACACGAATATATTTTTTTTAGTGGAATTAGAATTGCATTATCGTTGGTTTAACATGATTTAGATAAATTTTAATGGTGGTGCATTTGCACAATAAATACAAGTATTTTTTTTTGTTTAGTTACAAAATACATAATAAAATAATCGAAGCAATATTACTATATGCTAATATAAAACTTTCTGTTTAGTCTAATAAAGAAAATAACATAAAGTAAATAACAAAGCAGTATTTTTCGGTTGCATACCCAACTTTTTCATGGAAAGTTTCCATTAGGGTTTGCGATGGTTAAATATCAATTTTTTTTTGTACAAAATATTAATTTACTAATTTTCGATATTCCATTTTTCAGCCAAAAACTCGCCATCAGCGCCCCTACGGTTGGGAGCACAACGATTTCAACTTACAACCCCCACCACCGCCACCAGGGTACAGATACGGAAGTTTACCCTTCCAACACGGCATCTACCCCATAACATCCCCCACTCGGGTGCCCCCTAGGACCATCCCGACTGCGATCGAGCGTCACAGAGAAGTCAGAAGACGAGGAAGCGAAGATAATCTCTCCAGCGACCTCGAAGAGACCATCATGCGACCTCTGAGCGAATTAGCCGACGATGAACACTTTTCGACGATTCCCTAGAAGAAATGTTACCACCTCCACCTCCAGCCACCAATAAAAGAGCCAGTATAGCTTGGGAGGTCCCGTTGGACGATGACGAGGCTTTATTGACACCTGGAAGCACTAAAGTCATCGGGAGGAGAAGAAGAAAAAGCGGATCCCATTCCAGCACGAGTTCCATACCGAATCGTTTGAAGGAGTTTGATGATTGGCCGGATCCGCCTCCATGTACCACGGAAGATGAAGTTACCTCACCGGTTTCGGATTCAGACGATCATATTCTACTACCAGCTGAGTTATCTTCATCTAATATTTCCGGAACGGGTACTTATATCATACGGAGAGGGAAGAAAGATCGTAGGACTTTGGTGCAACTTGGGAGTTCGGTAAATTCGAATTCCTCTTTGAATTCACGCTTAAGTTCGGATTTAAGCATACCCCATTCGAGGTATAGCACCGATTTGAATTCGCGACTGAGTCGCGAATTGAACACGCCCAATTCTAGATACAGCGTCGATTTGAGTACGCCCCATTCACGTTTGAGTCAAGAGTTGAATTCGCCCAAATCCAGATTCAGTTTGGATCTGAATAATTCCAGACATAATATGAGTCAAGAGTTGTGCAGTTCCCCTTCGAGATTGAGCGCGGATCTATCCAGTTCCCGATCGAGTACTCCGAGCAAGTATTACAATGATTTCAAGAAGCACAGCACCACGTTCGATAACATCAAATCGCTGATAAAGGAAGGAGTTATCGAGCATTACACACCACCCCCGCATGAAACAGCTTCGGATTTTAACGCTTTATCGCCTCAGATCGTACGAGTTGTCTCTTTACCCAGTTTAAACGCGGAGGAGTTGACTCCTAGGAGGGAGTTGACTGTCACGGTTGAGGAAGAAGAGGATGGGGAGAGTCCCAACACCAACAGCGCTGAAATCTCACCGTTGAAGAAGATTGAGAAGAATATCAGCGAATTACTAGAGAGAAGAGACATAGAGATCTCTAGCATCGTCCAGAATGGTGTCGAAAATCTAAGCATTGAAAAGAAACATAATATCATCCCGTCCAAATTTAACGATCTGCAAAAATCCAGCAGTCACGATGAGATTCAACGCTCTGAAGATTACTACAGGAAACTTTTAGTCGAGAATAGCATACAATTTCGTCCGAGGAAATCCAGCGGTATCCAAAAGTCAGAGAGCGCGAAAGAGATGCTGATAGCTCACAAGGAACGTGATTTAACCAAGCCGATCACCACATCGAACAGCGCCGATTTCCCCGTTAGAGTCGAGGTGTTACAGCACGACTTCCCACCCCTACCACCGTCACCAGTCGAAGAGGATGAAGATGAGTACACGGAGATCCAAAACGCTAGCGTCAAAGTACGAGCCGACACCCTACCACCCACTTCAGAAGCACCGGCCGTTCCTCCGCATCGAGAACCCCTTTCGAATTCCTTGAAGACGCGATCGATGGACGCTAATACCTCCAGAGGGCGCAGAAGTAACTTCTCCAGCGTCTCTTCGAGATCGAATATCCCATCAGAGCGTCGCACTTTACCCATCGAACTGCAAGACACGAAACGCCGTACGTTCCAAAAGAGATCCTCGCACAGTCCGCAAGAAGAGCACTTGTTGCAGACGTCTTGCAGTTTACCGGAAACGCCGATCTTCGCTAGGGGCTGTGATATTCCTAGGACTCCGCATAGAAGGGCGCCGGATATACCGGGGAATCAAACCACGCCGAGGCAGAGTAGCACGATGGGGAATATTAACACCTTGGGGAGTTTATCGACCGGTGGTTATAGGAGAGGGATGAGTAACTCTGGTTTGGAGCAAGCGATCGTCGGGGCTGAATTGCTGAGGTTGGCTGGAGGACCTGGACGAGGGTGGTACCCAAAACATAGGCAGAGGAGGCCGGCTTCGATTGAGCATCTGGATAGGCTGGCGCCCGGGCACAATCCCTGGGATTCGAATAGGAAGCCGTTGACTTTGCCTCCGAATCTGACACCGAAGTTCTTCCAGAGATCTCCGAGAGATGCGCTGAGAAGGGTTACTAGTCTGCTGATAAGGAAAGGTAAGGAGTTTCATCGAAATAAGTAGATTTTTTTCATAGACGCAATATGGCGCAGCTATGGAGATGTTAGTTGGTGCATCTGTCTCCAGGGAGGCGCTAAATTAATGTTACACAGTAAACAAAATTCAAATTTCCCGCAATTATATTTAGTAACTTCAACTTGAACTGAACAATGTTGCCACCTTAAAATTTGACATCACTTGGTGGTCACATGCCTAGTACATTGATTATATATAATATAGATAAACCACTTCCATGAGAGGCAATGGCAACGTTTAAATTTGAGCTTTTGGACCACGCCGCTAGAAGCCGCCACTGTTTCCTGGTCCAAAATATAAGTGGGATATCAAAGATCTCAACCTATGTTAACTCAATAGCTCGAACAGTGTTACGCTTCTAAATAACATGGTGCTGTTCACCATGCATATCCATTGCCCGCGCCTTATATGAAATATTTAAACTTGATAATTGTAAGAAAATGCAGACAAACTATCGATACATTCATGCCGCAATTGTTATTATTATTATATTGTTATCATGCTACCATACTTACCAGTGTAAAGCAAATAGCTCTATCTATCTACAATATAAAATAAATCGTACAGGGCGTATAATCGTAAGGTGAAAATCAGTATAATAAGTCTATGTTTACGTTCGATTTTCCACCAATATAGAAATACTTTAATTTTTATTTTTTTATTGTTTAAGTTTGAATAAATAGTATTAGTAAACGTTTATTTACATAACATTATTAAGTTCTCACTCCGGTTTTTCTCTGAAAAAGTATGAAACAACCACAAAAACATTTTTCCTCTTAAAAAAGTCTGTGTAGATTTTAAGACATAATAACTTATTGAACCAAGAACATGTGTTTTCATAACTTCCACTTTTTCCTAGGTGACGATATTCCGCATGTTGTGATAACGTAGGTATATGTAAAAAAATATTTTTTTCTATTTGTTCGAAGTAAGGAGAGGGGTGAATGTCTTTTCTCTTCACTCGATCTAAGATTTAAGGGTCTGTTATTTATGAAGTAAGCTCTTTATAATTTTAATTAGATATTATTATTTTGTTTCATTTGAAAGCAAGACATATTATTTTGAAGTTTTACTTTTCAAAGCTATAACATTTTTGAAACTAACTAATTTTGATATATACGCATATGATTTTCTCTGAGAAAGTATACACAGAATAGGATAAATTAAATTTCTTTTTTTTGCTCAAATTAAACGAATCTTCATAATTGGACATAGCGTTAAATTTGAAACAACATTTTCTAATAAAAGAATCTTCTAAATCCAAAAAATGAGATGCTTTACTCTTAGCGTAGTTTCATATTTTTGACCTTCCCTTGTATACAATTAAATTTTAGGCAGATTTGATGAGGGTTATTTTAGTTTCTAGACATGCAGAGGCAATTTGTAAGAAGAAAGATTTACTAAATTCAAAGACAAACAAATTTTACAAATGATGCGCACGTTCTACCGATCACTGTATGTTATATATTTATTATATAATATTTATTTATAAAAGTTATGTAAAATAATTAGTACTTCAACTTTTATTCACAACTTTTTCTCCTAAAACTACTAATAAAAGCTCCAGCATAAATGATCTTTACTTGCGCTCACGCTATATATATTATAAAGTATTTAGTAAGCCATTAGTTTGGTTGGTAGTAATTTATGTACCAGAATAAAAAATAAGGTTAAGGTATATAAATTTTATTTAAAATTATTAGTTGAAACACAATTTATACTCGATATATTTAGCGGCATATATCACATTTTTAACATCTGTTTATTACTTTTTACGTATCCAGATTTAGACACGTAAAAAACCACCTTTGTTTTTTGTTCCGTAGAATATACAAGTTGTAAATTCAATGAATGTGTCACTTTCCGCTAGACTACGCCTGTGTAGTTAGGTTTCATAAATGCTAAAATAAATCTGACGAAAAATTTAATTTGAATATGTAGATATAAGCGACATCTAGTGACACTTTAATTGACTACTTTGATAAAGTGGTTGTTGGTATATCTATATTATATATAATCAATGGCCTAGTAGCAAAATTTAAATTTTCCACACGACTTGTTCAACTAAAATGGATACACTTAAAACTACACTGTGCTAAATATTATATAATTATTAAATATAAATGTAATTTATTGGTGCTGGCTTAATATAAGTCTTAATTTATTAATTTTAATTTAAGTTATTTAATAATGTGTATAATATAATAAATACAGTAACAATAAAATCAAAGTGAGCACCAAGTGCGGAGGTGCAACTACATAAAGTGTTGAAAATACTCCTCACTTGTATAAAAAGCTTGATGGATTAATATTTTTTTTTATAGAACATTCGAATGACTTTCTGCTTAGATCTCTGTAATATTTTGTGGGAGAACATTGTAAAACTTTATACCTTGATGGTAAGACATCTTTTGTGTGGAACTGAGACGAGTATACTTAATGCTTAAATCATTTTTGTTTCTTGTGTTATAGCTGTGAAATGCAGCATTTTAAGAGTAACAATTTATATTTTTTTAACGTACATAAGACATTCCAACATAAACTGGCATGGTTAAAATTTTCAATCTTGTAAATGCTTCTCGACAGTTAGCATGAAATGATAAATTACTTAGGCTCCGCACGGCTTTTCTTAGCAGGCCAAAAATTCTAAGACTCGGATAGCTATGACCCCATAGCAAAATTCCATATGACATAACTGTGTGAAAAAGAGAAAAATAAGCAGCTTTTAAAACACTTTCTGATACCGACGTTGACAGACTTCTTAATAGGAATAATGTTTTTCCAAGTTTATTTGCAATGTAATCAGTATGCGCTTCCCAGCTTAGTTTAGGTTCGAGGAAAACTCCTAAGTATTTAATTGAATCAGGATTATTTATTTCAGTGTTTCTTTTGGAAAAGACAATTCTTTTTGTTTTACTTTCGTTTAGAACCAGCTTGTTTGTGGAAAACCAAGAGCTCGCTGCATTATTTGCCAAATTACTTCTCTTCACAACCCTTCGCGTCGATCTCTGCTGACTTGACTAATAAAGTAGTATCATCAGCGAAAAGAATGCATCTATCTACTAGCAATGTCTGTGGTAAATCATTTATATAAATTAAAAATATTAGAGGACCTAATATGGAGCCTTGAGGCACCCCGAATTCAAGTGTAAGTTTATCAGAAGTAGAGCCATTAATGCGAACCACCTGCTGCCTATTTGATAGAAGATATGATCTAATGTAAGCCAAGCCATTATACCTTTGATAACATGTTTAATGAAGTTTTTTCAATTCTTGCTAGAAATAATGTCATCATCTTCACTGGATAAGCAGAGGAATATTCTGCTTGCCAACATCAATTAATGCATAATGTTGGCTATTATTGATTCTCTTACAGGCCAATACAAACTTAAATCTTGCAAAAATGCTCGTCTAGATGTGCAGTCACCGACATTAATATCATTTAGTACCGTCAAAGCGTCGAGCTATTCGTTCGAGAGCAATATAATAATGTCGGCAACTGTGCTTGCTGTCCCATCAGTCCACATTTCTGTTATGAAGTGTTATTTAGCCACGATTTATCAGTGAAAATAATGTTTCTCCCATTACTGTGATCTGTTCTAAAAGTACATTAATAATCCTTATGTCATCACCACGGTTTATCAGCTTTTCTTTCAAATATTCCCAAATATAAAACCAATGTGACCAAATGTGTTTTTTATAAATCCAGATTTATTTAAAATTAATAGTAGGTAATGTTAGGCGAAAAAACTGGGACAAATGCAAGTGACAAATGACAGGAACAGGAAATAGTAAATCATGCCCACATTAGCTGCGTTCGCAGAGGAATCACAAGCTAATCAAGAGCCACCAATCATACACTGTGAAATCAGTCGGAAAACTCTTTGGGATTTCTTCGAGCCATTCGAATCATGTCTGACTAGTTTGTGATTCCTCTGCGAACACAGCTATTACCATTACTGACAGCCACCAAATAAATTTAGCAACAATCCCCATGATAGAAAGAGATCGAAAAATATGAGTAGGTATAAAATAAAAAAGGATGCAATAGCCCATAAAAATAATGCTTTTTTTAAAACTTGAACTAGACGACACAGACTTGGCAACACTGATAATTTTTTTTTGGAATATCTTAAATACCTTCTGAGGAGTTTGTATTCAATATTACAATGTTTGATCCATAATTTAAGAGCCTACAATAATTACTTGTTATCTGTTTACAGATAATCTTATGGACACTACAGATATGCATAGAATTACAGGGTTTTAAAGAACAAAATTAAACTGTAAAGAGATAAATCGAGCACTTCCTAATTAAAATTTGGTATGTAAAAGTAAGTTTATTTACTGCATTCTTTCTAAACAATTGCTTCATTACTGATTTCGGCAAATTTTCGCAATTATATTGAGTAAGAGCCGTTTTACACGTACGAGAATTTTTACATAAATCACAACAAAACTTAGCCCTAAAATTTTGGTGAGAATTTTCGTAAGAATTTTGTCGCGAGACTTTCCAGTCGTTTTAACACAGGAATAAGGTTAGTTCCATTTGCCACTTCTAAGTTGTACCTAAATCTAAACAATTATGATCCATATTTTGCTGGTTTATCGGTTAACTGCTATTTGTTTAGAATTTCTATGCTTACAACAACAAATATCGTGAAAATTCCGGTTAAAATTTATTCCTGTGTAAAATGGCCTGAAGTATCGCGACAAAATTTCTTAGAAAAATTCTCACCAAAATTTTCGAGATAATTTTTGGTATGATTTATGTAAAAATTCTCGTACGTGTAAAACGGCTCTAAGTTCAACTTAAAGGCATTCAAATAACTATTAAAGTAATACAAAATTGTAGGTAACTTCATGCTTTAATGTTGAAATTGCTAAAAATATTTGTGGAAAATTTGAATTTATTGAATTGGGTTAGGTATATAATAAAAATAGAATTAACTGTGAATACAAAATACTTGTGTCAGTATAAAGTAAATTTTGAAAAAATATTTGTAAGTTTAAATTTAAATTGTAACAGTGTAACAGCCAAAATTTGATGAAAATATTAATTAAAAAGTTTAACATAAAATGTACTGACAGAATTATCAAAAGTATTAAGGTATATTTAAATAAAATATAGAATAAATTAGGTAATATTAAATTAAATAGAAGAATGATCCATTTTAAAAAGTAAAAGATTGCTAATAATAAGGCCTTTTCAAAGACGTATCACTGAACCTATTTGAATTTTTAATTTGGGATTTTTTCACCTCCGATTAGGGGTTGAAACTGCTGGGTCGCAGATATGTGTAAAATTTGTACCCCGGTAAATCAAAATTGACCTGTTTACTTGTTAAATTCAATTCAATTGGGATGGCTAGTTTTGAAATGTCTAGTATATTAACACAGTTATTTTCGATTATAATACTATTAAATTATAATTTAATTTGTGTACTAGAAGAATATTATTCTTCCTTAAAATACACATAAAAATATTAAATTCTATTTTAATTCCAAAAAAGAAATCTGTAATTACTTTCGGATAAAACAGATATCTGTATTACCTTCGCTCTGCTTCTCTTACATAGATGGCGCCACCACACAAATATAATACCTACGTTTACAAGGTGTATATCTCAGCTAAAACATTCCGCACCGGTTAGTGCTGCCCTCTAACGACGATAACACCAATCCGTCTCAACTTTCTTGTCACCACGTGAGTCATTTGACCTTATCCGAGTATCCTTGAGAGAAATTCGAGATTCGTAAGCTTGTAAATGCGCGGACTCTGTCGATTATTCATGGGTACACGTCCACTTTCGACGATAAAAGATAGAAATTATAATATATCGAGAGTAGATACGAATTAAATAAAGGCCGGGCGACGCACAGACTTTTACATATCTGATCGTATGCCCGTAATGCTAAAACGCTGTCGCCCGTGTGGAAATCAATAGAATTAGAGAGAGTAAAAGAGTTGAATATCCGTCGCCAGAAAAAGAAAGGAATCGCTGTGTGTGGGGTGGTTCTGTACTGTTCTGTATGTGTACGTAGGATTTATGCGGTATTTCCCTTTATATTGGGAGAGGGATGTCGGTATTTATTCTTTTTGGGATTCTGTATTTGCTTTTGGTGGTCTTATTGAAAAATAAAAGTACATGATGGAAATTTTCAGTAAGGAATTAGTTGTTTTTTTTTGTCACGATATGTGAATGGTTACTGTTTTTTTATTAATTAAATGTTATGGCAGATAAAAATCCTCGGTTTAAGTGTTTTTGTTATAGTAAATATAGTACAAATATCACATGAGAAATGAATCTTACAATTAACGCCACTCAAAATGATTAATATTCTAAGAAATTAGAATTTATAGGGAAAGCTTGAAAATAATAAATAATAAGTAACATTAATACAGGATTAATATGATTTATAACACTTCTGTAATATATAGATAATCCATAAATAATTCAAGGTTATTTGAGCTAGTGTACAAGTTTTATTATAAATAAGTTTATATTGTGAATATATTAATAAAGCTTTAATCTTCTGTTTGCGTATGAACAATTCGCATATTTTTTTTTGCTAAATTTCCATTGTTGTCCGCCTACACTGGTGGAAAATTCGTTTTTGCAACAAATGTACTCAAAAGTACTCAGACAAAAGGTTTTCTTTGCAGTATTAAAAAATCCTTTAATTTCTTTTTTATCACAGGTTTACAATAATTTGAATAAAATTCCCTTATTGGGCAAATTGCCCCCACACAAAGAATTGGACAATTACACTAGCCGATAATTTTTTTTTTAATTAATAAAAATGAGTACATACAAGTGTCCCATCCAAGACTGGGTCTTTCATTACAGCTCTATTTTTGATTTTAGGATAAAGTCTCTTATATAAAAGTTTTACAGAATTAAATGGTGCATAATCTAAAAATACTTTTGACTATACCGGGTGTTCCAAAAGTAGGAAAACGCATCCTTACTGCGTTATTTTAAATAAAACACCCTATATATTATTCCATTTTTAAATTCTAAGAAGAAAAATAACATCGTTTTATATAAGCTATTATATGTCTATCTCTAATAACAACGGTGTTATTTACGCTTTTGTATAAAAAAGCGCTGCTGATAGCTTTTTGTTAAGGCGACGTAGTTTGTATAAGCATTTGTTTTAGATATTCATATTTTAAATCAATCATACATACTTAGCTTGATACAACAGGGAAATTAAAATAGATATTATAATTACCCAGGTAGCACCAATACGTCATTATGACTTACAATTTTGGTCACGTCATAATGACTTATTATTGTACGTAAAAGACGCGTTATATTGACGAGTCAGTCAACTCGGAAACAAATATAGGGGCATATAACTAACAGCTACTTGCGGGTTTCGCCGGGTGTCAAAACTTTCGCTCGACGTTTCTCTGTTCATACTGACAGCTTCTTCAGGATAACTGAACTGATTCTCCATGGTCCGACATTCTTCTTATATACGCCCCTGGTGCATCCAACCGTGAAGTTTCCGCTCCATTGACCGTGACGGTTCGTAGTAGGCTCTTCCACGTGTTGCTAAGGTGGTACCCTTCTTCTCTGTTAACGGTTTTATTCTTCTCTATTTCTATGGCTTCCCTGATGAGTCTTTCCCGTAGTTCTTGGTGGTAGTTATTACTTTTACATTCTTGAAATCCATTTTGTGTCCGGTGTCGTGTATGTGTTCTGCCACCGCTGATTGCTCGGTCCTTCTTAATCTTGCGCCCCTCTCGTATTCTTTTATTCTTATGTCGATGGCTCTTTCTGTTTGTCCGACGTAGCACTGTCCGCTTGGCATGTTATCTTGTAGATACCTCGTGCATCCTTGGTATCTTTGTCCTTTGCGGTCGGTAGATACTGCTGGATCGACGTTGCAGTCCCGAAGCGTACTTGTACGTTACGTTTCTTCAAAATTCGGCCTACTTTTTCTGTGACTCCTGCTATGTAAGGTAAACACGCCATCCCTCTTCGTGGTTCTGTAGTTGTTCCAGTGTCGTCTTCTTCTTAGTGGCTCTCCTTATGTCGATGTCAGTATAACCATTTTCTTTAGTGCTTCTCTCAAATGTATCTTTTCACTGGAAGATGCTGTTCGTCACTGATGTTTCGGCTCTGGATAGCAATGTTTGTATTATATCTTTCTTCTGCATCGATGATGGTGAGATCTTGCATGCAAATATCTATCGGTGTGCGTCTTCTTTCTAAATACTGCGTGCTGTAGCATTTCCTCTTTTGTTTTCTTAACCATAACATAGGAAAGGGAGATTTCCATTTTGTTCTTCTCCATGGTAAACTTGATGGGGGTGCTGTGAGTTTATGTGTTCCAAGAACTGTTGTAGTTTTTCTTCTCCGTATTGCATATTACAAAAGTGTCGTCGACATACGAGCCAACACTTGGTTTCATATCGCTGGAACTTAGGGCTTCTTCTTCAAATGCTTCCATAAACAAGTTGGCTATTACTGGTGATAAAGGGCTTCCCATTGCTGTTCCGCTCTTCTGCTCGTAGTATTTTCCTTCATACAAAAGTATGTCGTGGATAAGCACAGTTTCACTAATTCAATGATGTATTTCTTGTAGTCCAGTTGCTGACGGAAGCAACTTCAATTGCAATTGTGTTGAATTGCATAAATATGATATTATACTAAATAATTGTATTTATTTAATATACATAGGAAATACTTAAACAAGGTGAAATGGACGTGTTTGTAACGTCATAAAGACCGACAAATTTCACCTTATAGTTACGTGTGTTAAATCACGTTATATGATCGTCGCTTATTGGCTACTTGCCGTCATTTTGACCAATATGACTTAAAATCAACGTCATAATGACGACAGCATGCTACCTGGGTGTATATCGGTGTCCACTATAGTCCTAAACATTTGCTTAACTTTAGCCCAAGATAACTTTTTTAAATACCAGCCTATCTCAACGTAAACTTTAAGTTGTATAGTGTTAACATCAACGAAGAGGACTTGAGTGATAGAAAAGGAAAGATAAATTTGACGTGTATCAATTCATGTATTATACTTCTGGCCAAAACCATAAAAATTGGAATTGAGGCTAAAGCAAGAGCATCTTTACGATGATTTAGTCTTTTTGGCATATATGTTCACAATATGAATGTACTGAAGTGATGCCAATAAATTGATATGATTATGATTGTAACCTACCAAGCAACCATTATATTTAGTTAATAATCGTTAATAATGATTAAAAGTCAAAGCTATCAAAAAAATTATTTCTTTTATTTAATATGTTTTCGGTGATTTCTTTTTTTTTCGGAGGCTACCTGAAGGAATTTGTGTTCAAGAAAGAGCCATCCACATAAGAAAATAAGAAGAATAGAATAAGGGAGGCATTTTTATCGATTTCGTAAAATTGTTGAGAAAACTACCCCAAATTTTTTTTTATATTACGTTAGAAAACAGTTTTTATGTTTAAAACAATGCATAATACTAACATTTTAGATTGCCGATGGTATCGGCTAGCGTTATTAGTTACCAGATGAACTTCGTTCAACTTTTATCTCCTTTGATTCCAGGTAACAACGGTAAAGAGACCAGGAAAGACAAGGAAATCGTATCGCCCACTTCGATTCCGGAAAATACCAACGGTAAGTCCCTAGAATTGTTTTTTTTTTTATTTCTCTTCATGAGAGACGTAGTAATAACATTTTCCGGTCGTTTCGTTGTGTCCCTTTTCTTGTATTGATCCCTTAACTGTATACGATCTGTAATTCACGAGACCCGACGGAATACGCGAAATGTTAAAGGATGCTGAAGTCGCTGAAACTTGGAATTTTCAACGCCAATCCCTTAAAAAGGATTTAAGTTTATTTGTTTCTCGTTTGTCTTAGATTAGTCCGTGAAACGACGAACAAATGTTGCGATGTAAAGTATTGAAGTTGGATTAATGATGAGGAAAGTTTCTGAATTGTAAAAAATAAGGTCTGGTAATGAGACGTGTTATTGTATCGATAAGTGGATCTGGATGGCAATCGATTGATTATACTAGTTAGATGAATAGCATCGTTTTTTTTGTAATATTTCTTACAATTTGGAAAATTACATTCAATTACCTTTAAAATATTTTTTGAATATACTGGGTGAGTTTTTTTATCTTCAGACAACGGAATATCTCTAAAACATGATAAATCAAAAGACCTATAAGATTTGTCTTAATGTGGGTCCTGAATGTGCGAATTCGATGCCTCACTCACCTTAGAGTGGGAGGGGGACAACTTTGGAATCTAAATAGGAACCCAATTTTGTATTGCAATTCGGATTCTACGCATAAGATGTATTTTCTTTAAAATTTTTTTCTATTCGTACAGATGGCTGTATAGAAAGAAACATGATTTGAACGTTAGAAAAATCACAAAAAAGAGCAGCAAACCATGATTTTTGGTGTTTTTTATTCGTTAATTTAACATTAATAACATTCAAAAGTATTCAACGAAGAACTTACTTTATCATACCATTTCAGAAATGGTGAAATATGCCTTAACTTCGATACATCTAATTTATTGCCCAATTGGAATGATTGCACAACTGAGAAGTGTTTCCGGCGCTAATCCTTGAATAAGCGTTGGTGATTCGCTCAATCATGTTTTCCCTCGTGGTCGGGCACTTCTGTATAAACTTCAGATTTAAGTGGCCCACAAAAAGAAGTAAGGGAAGTAAGATCTGGCGATATTGCAGGCAAGCACTGGACCACCTCTTCCGATCGAACGATTGTAGGCTCGATTCCCAATACTTCTCGTGCATTCTTGATAAATGTGCTGGACAACCGTCATGTTGAACCACATTGTTTCTGCAAGTCCAAAGGAAGTCTTCAAGTAACACTGAAGTTCGTTCTGCAAGATGTTTCGATATTTTTTCACCATTTAAGTTTCCATCGATGAAATATGCACCAGTAAGCTTATTGCCAATGATTCCACATAATACATTACGTTCAAAGGATGTTGATGTTCAACCTGGGCAACCAATGGGGAATTTCGATACTTCAGTAATGCATGTTGTGCCGATTTACCGGTACCGTGATTTCGTGGATGTCGCCTCGTGAAAAATAATACTCGAGCAAAAAACTGGGATATCTTGTATCCGTTGAAGGCCCATTGACAAAATCGCACTCGATTTTTGAGAATCATCGCCATGAAGTTCTTGCTGCATGGAAACTCTAAATGGATGATATTTCCTACGCTTCAATATTGGCAAGATAGTGACTGAGAAATTCCTGATCCGCGAGCTATTTCTCGACTACAAACTGCGCGATTATTAGCTACTGCAGCTAATACCGCGATTTCATTATTTCTCCAAGCAATTGTTTTTCGCGGCGATTACGTTTTCCTTGGCTGTACAGTTCCTTCGCTAGAGAACTGTTGAGAACGGTAAAAAGAAGCGCGCGATCGCACCTTGTCGGGAAAACGTTGTGAATAAAGATTAACAGCAATCTTCGATATTCCTACCACTTCTCCATAATGTAAATCATTTCAATTCTCTTGTAATGTTATAGCCTCCATACTGTTCAAATATTACAACTAACTAATTTGTATTGGAATTAATAAATCTAATGGCGATCGGACAAGTGGTCAAAGTATTCACAAGCTTGTCAAGTATGAATAAAGTCGCGTTTTCGGTATCGTTGAATGCATTCCAATTGCGAATAATAAATGTATCGCCAAGTGAAGGGGGCACAGTTTCGAACACATGCACTTTTTGGAATGTTAGTTCATGTTATTAAAATAAAAAAACACAAAAACATGTTTGCTATTTCTTTTTGTGTATTTTTTCTAGACGTTCAATCAGGTTTTTTGCGATTACAGCGAATTGTAAGAATCGAAAAAAAGTTTCCAACAAAACCTACAACTTGATGGCGGTATATCCGAATCTTCAATACAAAATGGGGGTTCCCATTTAAGATTTCAAAGTTATCACAAATCTTATTAGATTCTTTTTTTTAATTCGATGCAGGTTTTAGAGATATTCCGTTGTCTCAAGATAAGCAGTAGATATCAACTGACTCTTACGATTTCTAAAGAACTATTTATTATATAAAATCGGTACAGTTACAGATAAAGTATTAACTAGACGTTACGTCAAAATTGTATTACAAAACTGTAAATCATCACGTCATGCGTTGTTCTATAACATAGGTATAATAGCAATGTTGTCTTTTGCCAAATTTTTTTAGTAGTGTGTACGACTGTGTTCCTTTGTTGGTAATAGTTGTTTGCAGCTTGGACTGGAGAAGGAAGGTGAAGAAAAACTAAATATGGAATTAATGTTTTTTAAAAAGATTAAAACAAACTTTTTTTTTTTTAATTATTTTAATTAATTCATTTAAATTTTTAATTTAACTTATTATTTTTTAAAAAGCTAAATTATTTTTCTTTGATGCTATATAATTAATTAAATAATTATTTTACAATTATAATCAATTATAATATATTTAGAAAATTGAGATAATATTTTTAATCAATACTATTATAATTAATGTTTGTCAATCAACTGCTGTAATTAAATATTTTTAAGTACTGAAAACAAATTTTGCAAAATTTTTGGCAGTACTCTGCCAATGAGTGGGGGGTGAGATTTTTCAGAGGGTAGAAGGAATTTATTTAAGTTTTAAATCATGATTAATTGATTATTTTTTTTATATTAATATTAAGTATATTTAAATATAATAATAACACTGGGCAACAAATTTTCGAAAAGTTCATGCTTCCAAGCTGAAAATTAGTCATTCTTAATGAATTCAATGTGCTGAACAGAAATGACTAAGAAAAAGCTGAATTAGCTACGGTTTCTCTCTTAAAATGTACGCATATTTCAGAAAAAGTGTACTTATGTCAATATTATAATACATGGTAAGAAAACATTAGTCTGCTTTCTGGCTTTCCGACCTTCTTTTGGGGCCTGCCGTTTGTAGTGGCTTGTGGAGCATCTCTACTGATTGTCCAACAATAGTCAGCTAGCATTGACGTAGACCATTTGCCTTGGTACCGTTGCTCCATGGTGGAATGTCCTGATGAAGCGTTCGCCGTGCTCATCGCTGACTTGCCCGCAGTTATCAGGAAAAATCTAAAAGGGGAATAAGAAAGTGGGATCTTTAAGGACATATTGCAGCCGAATTCATGAAACAAGAGCCAACATATCTCAACCAGACACCTTGTAATCTTTCTTGCCCTTGTCATTCCCGCAGGAAATTTGCTGCCACTTGATAGAATGCATCCAAACCTGTTTTTCTTTACCTTGAAGAAGTTCCTCAAACTTGGGGTCTCGGAAGAGCTGTCTAATTTGAGGCTTCCACAAAGATGCCCTCTTTAATTTTGGCTTCACTGAGTCGAGGGAATTTTTCATGCAGGTACTTGAATGCTGGTCCATTCTTATCCATGGCTTTTACGCAAGTTTTTGGACCAAGACGAGCTTGATGTGTAAAGGAGGAATGATGATTTGTGTGGCTGTGCCAATGGTGGGGTCCTGTTACACTTTCGTTTTCTCAAGGCTTAAAAAAATGCTCTTCAGAGGCCAGTCTTTCTTGATGTAGTGCAAATCGATTGCTCTGCTGTCCCACAGACAAAGAAAACAGCAGTACTTTGTATATCCTGCTGCAAACCCATCAACAGAGATACTACCCTAGGTCAGAAACATATCTGCCAGCCATACTTGCTGTAGTTAATCGTCTCCAGTAGCTGGCTTTAGATTGCCGTAAGTCTCTTCATGTAGACCGCATGTGCAATAGGTATGGATGGAAGCTGGTTCCCATTATTCACAAAACCGCCTTTAGGCTCAGTTTGTGAAGCGTTCTATAAACAGCCGCCATTCGTGGGGATCAATGTGCAATACCGAGAGCTTGTAGTAGACCATCAATATCGCAAGCAGAACACAAGGCTTTCTTCTTTCTTAAAGAAAGATTCGAAGAGCTGATGCGCGAGTGCGAAATGAAGTCACTCGGACATTCTGTTCCAGAAGATTCACTGTCGAAGTCTTGAGGCCAGTATCTCCGCTTTGCTTTCCGACAGATCAAATCGCGAAACAAGATCGTTCATTTCATCCTGGTAATTTTATGTGGTCGAGATGTTTTGTCAAAGCACGAAAAGTTATCATCCTTACTGCCACGTTGAGGAGAACTCGCCGACGCTGGCCATCCTCATCGTCTGAATGATAGAAAATCTGTAGGAGGTTCTGGAATTGGGAGTCCTTCGCCAGCAGAGACAGGTCGCAGAGCAGATGGTATGTTAGGGGTATTCAACTGTCCATTTCTTCTTCTTGGTGATGCCTCCAGAAGCTGGTGGTACCATACAGAAATAACAGTCGTCAACCGTGATTGGTGGGCTCCTCATATCTCCCAATCACTTGTGTATGCTAGAGCTTCGAAAATATGCGCGATGAACGGACATTGCACGAGTTAATTGTCACGTCGGCCATTTATAAATAAACTATAATTAGCTATTGCTTGATATGGCGCAATCAATTTCGCAACACTCTCAATGGAAACTTACAGCAAATGCTGCATTAACTTCTTTGCATGAAGGGGTGATGCAATATGACGCAAAATTTCGTAATTTCTCACTAAATTGCAATACATTATGCAATAGCATCTATACAAATGGACAAAACGTCAATATCTCTGGAACGTGAGCCAATCAATTTTTTCAATGTGATATTCGTGTTCAGCACGTTGAATTCATTCGGGATTGGGTACTTTCACCTAAGAAGCAATTTCACTGTTGACCAGTGTAATTATTAAGGATCATGCAAAAGGTGGAACTATGTATTGTTAATAAAGTATTAATCATGATCTGGCTATATTAACATCTTTTGCCCATAATTTTGTCTTTAACTTTTTTGCCTTTCTAATTTACTAACGGGAATTGTAGCTATATAATCAAATTTCATGTACACACAATATAACTACTCATGCATTTTATTCAGAAATCAAGCACCAATGTAATTTCTAAGTACATGCATTCTTCTAATTATCTCTTAAAAATATCCTATCGGTAATATTAATTTTATGAAACGTTCGTTTCAAACTTCTACTTCCTGTTCGATTAAATCAAACACGAGTTACTGATAAGAATTTTTTGATTAAAAATTGATGTACACAGTTGTGTACGGATAGGTGAAAACTTGGTTTAATCGAAGCGAAAGTAAGATAAGGTAATTGTGGGAAAATACCGTGACCTATTTCCGTGAAAATTAATGCCAAGAAATAGCGGTTTACGGTCGAAAAAAATTCTAAGAAAAGGAGTTGTAATGCAGATAGACAAAAAAAAATGTATTAAGTTAACTTAAATTTCGGTTTTGTATATACATATTCAGTGATATTAGAACTGTTACACCTATAAGAAATAATTTGTTTAATCCGATTTTTTGGCAATGCGATAGTTTTACAATCAAAAAATGAAACGATAATATTTGCAAGAAATTTTATTAACATGTAATACGAAAAAAAATAATAATAATGTGTTTAGCAACTCCGTAGCGGAGTATCCTCCTGTACACGTCTAGGCATCGACAAAATGAGATGATCCATATCACTTTGTGGCACCTCGTTCCCAGCAACTTGAACTTCGTGGGTTAACTGTGCCAGAGTCTGTGGAGGATGGTGCAAAGTGGACAGTCTCCTTTCCATGATATCCCATACATATTCATCAGGGTTTAAATCCGGTGAACGGGGTGGCCACGGCAAAACATTAATGCCTGCTTCTTGAAGAAACTCTATAGTTCGATGAGCAATATGAGAACGTGCGTTTTCTTGCTGAAAAAGGACGTGTATACGGCCATCTAGATAAGGTAGTAAAGTGGTTTGTAGGCCATCATCAACATAAAGCGCAGTTGTCATACTACCTCGAATAAAGAGAAGTGGTGATTGGCTAGAGTAGTCTCAATATAAGAAATACATATTATGTCATCATAATGTCAACGTAGAATACGCGAACTGAAGCTATCAGTGGCGGAGGTGATTTAAATTGACAGAGTGCTTGAGAGAAAAATGCAGCCAGTAACAGAAGTTACTACAGAAAATAGCAAATCAAATTAATATGTAATAATAATGTTGAATAATTAATATTATTATTAAATTTTGTTATTGGGTAGGTCAATATTTTGGAAACCGTTCGTAAAATATTTGGGTTAATAGAAATTACATAATAATTATAATACATCGTAATTTTCAATGAACAAGAATGTTTTTAGATACATGGAACATGCACTAAGAAGGTAAAAATAAACATTAATTTTGTGCTTAAATTATATTAATTTTAAATAAATTAGTTTTATTTGTTTATGTTCAAACAAAATAAAGCACCAAAATAACCATCGTCATTTATTCAGGAATAAATATGAAATACAATACAATGAACGATACTATATGGTGAAATATTATAATCAAACACACAATCCTTTCTAAAATACTATAGCACTGGATTAAGAACAATAAACTATTTTACAGTAAAAAATAAGCCTTAAGAGTTTAAAGATCACGACACTATATTGTCAGCACCATCGTCATAGTCGTCATCATCATAAAAATATTCATCAGTATCTGATTCGCCAGTGTTCACAACAAATACACCTCATCTGTTTATTAATCCAACAGGTGCTCCGTTTCCAAATAGTCTTCTACAACTTTATCAACGTGGTTACAAACAGATTCCCATTCTTCACGAGTTATAGAAGCAAATTTGTTTCTAGCTAATGCCTCCACATCGGCTAACTTAAAAGTAACATTTCTTGCAGCGACCCAGTTTTATACATAGCCCATATTTTCTCAATAGGGTTTAATTCTGGATGGTAGGTGGCAGCCTTAGAACACTATGCCCATGAGATGCTAGTAACTTAATCTAATTTAAATTGTGGCGTTTCATTTTATTTTTCTTTATTAGTTCATAAAGCTCTGTTTTGTGTAAAGCTAGAATCAAAGAATATATTCCTTGCCGTCAACCACTCGATCATTTCAGCCTTTTTTGTTCCAGAAGTTGGGTCATAATGAAGTTTTACATTATGATAAGACGCATTGTCCACTATCAAAACACTTCTAGGTGGAAGATTAGGCACCAATTGTTTTGTCACCCATGTTAAAAAAATTTGTCGCATTCATATCATCGTGATAGTCACCAGCTGATTTTGTACCTTTAAGAAAAAAAAAAAACCAAAGAATTTAATGGTGCTTTCATCTTAGAAATATCATAATTCTTGCTTTTCAGAGCATTTGAGAACAAAAATATTAATGATTACATAATAAACTATAATACATTCAAGGAGTACCATAATATTAGATGAATAACGAAGTTTTCATCCATTAATATAATAACTTCTACATACAATACATTACTAAATACCTGATCGAAACATAAGTAATCCGTTATCTATGAAGCCCATTTTACCACCAGCATGCACCATGTTTAAGCGGCTGCCCTTCGAAATAGGTTTCTTCAGTCCTAACAGTGTACCATCTGACCATTTTCGGCTGGTGTATGGGAACTATGAATGTATGACTCATCCGTAAATACTATTGGTCTATTTTCATGGAGGGTAACCTTGTATTGCGTAGATATTTTATGTGTTTAGCTCGTATATCGTTAGCTTTCCATCAATAATTTCCGTTTATCAGAAGTTCTTTGCCACCTGCAAGTGAATAAATATATAAATTTACTGTCATACATTAATTTTCTGTATGAGTACATACTTAAATCCCATCTTTTTTAAAACATTTGAGAGAGTGGTCAAACCTCCTTCGAAGGATATACCATTTTCTTGATTTTTTTCATAAATTCCTATAATTAAATAATAATGCTGTTGTATAAACATTAAAGAAAGGAAATTATATTTTTGTACCTCTTATGGTAGGTCGTCTTTTTTCATGGATATAAAAATTATGTACAATAGTAACGATTGTTTGTTTATCTTCAATACGAAGGGTACTTTTTGGACTGGGGCGTGTTTCGTTTTCTGCCAGGGCTATTAAAAGAGGTAGCTCTTCCTGCATCTACATCCTCGGCTTCCTCGACAATACTCTGTATGTAATGTCAGATATTCCCGTTGCTGCAAGTATACCTCTCTTTAATGGCGACAAGGTATTATTGGAGCATTATTTGCAGCTTCTTCCTTCATAAATTTTAATACAATGCGCAATGATTTCCCTTCCCTGGCTATGAATTATTTTGCCTTTCACGCCAATTTCTTTGGTGTTGATGCGACTGTTTCAGCCATCATAAGCTTATAACTGATTATAAAGAGATTTCTATAAAAAAATATTATGCAATGCAGTCACATTACCACTATCTATAAACGAAGTATGAGATGTCTTGAAAAGACACTTATTTATATGAAGTAGGTAACACTAGATAATAATAAATAACACACGGTAAAAAAGCGATCAACTCCCACAAATTCAGAGACAGACACTAATTTGAATTTTGACAGATGCGAAATTGTCGACTGACGACGCCGCTGAATTCAAACACCCTATAGCTGCATAATGGACTCATCCGAGACTCCCAAGCGACCCAAAAACGGATATGACGTAATATGTATTTCTTAAATTGTGACTACTCTACCATAGGCAATGGCCTCTCAAACCATTACTCCAACAGTCCTGTGTACATGCTTCTCGACAGCAAACTACTGGAAGCGTATTTAAAGAACAGACGCTAATATGTTGAAGTTGCTGGCAATAAATCAGATGTGGTACCTGTTTATTCCGGTGTACCGCATGGCTCTGTTTTAGTTCCACTATTGTTTATCATTTATGTAAACGATCATGACGTCAATATCTCGGCGGATTCAGTCTGTCAGTATGCAGATGACACATCATTTCTGATGAAAGATAGTACAGAAACATGGTTTACCTCTAATAAGCTCAAAATTAATACGAACAAAACACAACACAGTATGATTACTACACTGGACAAAAAAGTGACTACTAGCGATATCAAATTGCTTGGCATCCAAATAAATAGCAAATTGACGTGGTCGGTACATATAAACGAATTAGCTGGGAAGTTAAGTGCCGCGGTCTATAAAACAATGCGTCCACGCACCAGGCCGCAAAAATGGCGTTCTTTTTGAACTTCCACAGTGTAACTGCTTACGGGATAAAGTTTTGGGGAATCTCTTCGGAAGCAGAGCGTGTGTTCATTCTCCAAAAACGCCCAATAAGGATCCTGTGTGATCTGAAAAAATGAATAGTCCTGTAAACAAACAGTTGTGGGAAATATTTATGCTACCATTTGTGTACACATTTAACGTCTCCAGATATGTACACCAAAAACCAACAGCATTTTAGCAAGAACAGCGACACAACAATTACTATACTCGCACTAGATCACAACTGCAAGTACCATGCCATGGCACACGAGCTACACAGAAGCATACTGATTTATGGGGCGCAAAGATTTTCAACAAACTAGCGGAGAGCTTAAAAGGCATGCCAAGTAACGCTTTTAAAAATAAACTCAAAAGACATTTACTCAATAAATAATGCATTTTACACAATGGAAGAATTTTTGAATTGTAGCTTTCCTTAATTTTCTCAAAGTTTGTTATTCATGTTTATACAATATTCTGACTTATACACATATATGTTGCTTAGTTCTACTTGTATTCTACTTTATTTATAACTTTTATGGTTTACTTTACCTATTGTAATTGTTATTGCAATAAAAATAAACGCTAAACGATATTTGCTATCTAGATAGGATATTTGAACCATGGCATCACATTGCATCCCCAAAAGGGGTGGCTCTTTGAGTTCATCTGATAGTTTTTGATAGTCATCGGCGTGCGATTTACTTATCGGTGCTTGTCTATGCATAAATATATGTGCTGTAGACCTGGCTCAAGTATTTAACAGTTTTACTGGGTATGATCCTTTTCTCCTCTAGTGTAAATCATCCTTTTCCTCTGTTGCGTCTTTATTTGAAAATAATCGCTTTTGTTTTATCAGGTCTTAAAGGTCCTAAAAAGACTCTTTCGGTAAGCTTCAGCAAAGACACGACTGTGTTCCAAGCTGAGGTTGCTGCAATTCACCACTGTGTCCGAGAAATAGAAAGATGCACCGAGCCTGGTAAAAGCGTCGCTATCTTCTCTGACAGTCAGTCCACACTTAAAGCGATTAGCTCCACAAGCGGGGACGCTAAGCTGATTTGGGACTGTGTAAACCTAAATGAGATAAGCACCCAAAGGAAATTAACCTTGGCCTGACTCCCTAGCCACTCGGGCGTTAGAAGATATGGGCCGGCGGATGAG